>JAASAY010000517.1:0-51359 GCA_014822085.1 Fusarium stilboides
CTAAAGTATATAATAAATTCTTAGTGTAATTTAAATTAAAGTTAGTAGTAATATCCTATTTAATTTCATAGAGAGAAAGTCAGAAGTAAGTAAAGTCTCCAATTAATCATCTTATTATCTAAACCTTAAGATTATTATATCATCCTTTTAATATTCACTTCTATAATGCTTAGCTAAACCGCCTTGTACCCAAAGCTGACTCCAATCCCCACGAAGCAGACCAAAACGCTGCTCAAGGGCCTAAATTTCCACCGCTCGCAGTAACGATAGCCCATAGCTAGTGAAGTTCCATGTCAAGGGCCGACAGGAACCTCAATTAGAGTCCCACGTGCAACCTGCCAGAAACAGTGTCCGTGCTAGAGATTCAACGCGTTAAGGTACTCAGTCATGTCACCGTCGGTCTGTTAAGTTGTTGTTATCAATATTAATGCACGGAAGTTATTATAGAAGCACAGAAAAGTTTTATTGACTGAATGGGCTGCAAAGAAGTATCAATTTGTGAAATATCCCAGTCCCTGCCTGCATTTCACGCGCAAGGAATACCTCATAGCATGTATTGAGCATTGTTGACAGACAACAGCCTTAAAAGAGTCGGAATTAAGAATATCATCCTCTGTCACAAGCAGTCAGATGATTAAAATTGACACCATTCATTGGGTACAATTTGTGGGATCTTACAGTTTGTGCTGCTCCATCAACAAACCACTGTCTTGATTTATCTCCCGGTCGAAGCCATTGCGTTTCTCAAATTCTTCGAACTTCTTTGTACCTTTTCGCAAGTAGATGCTGTCAATTGCGCTGCTGTCCAAGCCCTTGGCCTTAGCTGCTGCAATCATTCGTTCCAATTCTGCCTCGGCTTTTGCCCTTTTAAAGCCAGCATTTCGAGGATACCAACTCTGACGCTCCCGGGTGGGAGTGTATTCTGGGACAGAGTCACGCCCTAGATTGCGCAAGATCACCTGTTCTAGAAGACTCTGCAACATCAAGTTAGCAGCCTGATTAGAGAGTCCGAGATATTCTGGACTCACATGGTTTCCATCTGCGCGATTGAGATTGTATGGGCTATGAAGCGAGACATGTGGGTTTGTAATCACTCGGGCGTAATGCAGATAATTCGGACTCGCGACGTGGGGAAGCAATCCATGCAAAAGTATTACGTCTCCTTTCTCGGCCACCATGGTCGAATATTCCTTGCAATCCTTGACGCGTGCGCAGTTTCGTCCGCTAATGGGAGGATCAAGGCCTTCTGGATGTTCATAGAGATACTTGACGACACCTAGATGCGAAGAGTCTGTTAGTTGAAGCACTTTGACTCAAGTCGTTGGGAATCTTGATACCTTCAATGCCATCTTCACAAACACAAGTTCCTCCACCTCGAGCAGGGATATCGGTAAACACATGGATCACAGTCAAGGCGTTTCCAGACGAGTCGAGGAACATGCGATACCAGTCGTCGTCTGTATGCCATCCGACACGTTCCTGTGGTTGGAAAACAGGCTCTTTCTCGGCCTTATCGGTCGTACCGAAGTTGATAATGAAGGCATCGCCATAGTATCGCTCCCGAACGGGATCAATTCTATCCTCCCCTCCGCAAATCTCGATTATCTTGTTCCATGCCTCCGGGGCAAATTCTTCGGCTGGAACTTCGCGATGTCTCGGAAGATGCAAATACTCGGTATGCCACGTAGATTTGTCGTGCTCGTCGTAGTCGATTCTTGTCCAGAGGTCTTTGAGCCAATTGTCGATGTACTCCTCCTTGATGGCCTTTGGGACTCGAAGCCATCCCTTGTGAAGGAAATGCTCCACGTCATCTTCAGTCAAATACTTGTAGGAATGCTTGTTAGCTTTAGACATGGTTTAATTTAGATGTGGTTCGGTTCTTGGCGCTAATGAGGGGCTGGAAAAGCCCGAGTTTGCTTCCTTGGCCTCGTTTAATACTAGGGGGCATTCTCAGACCCTGACATACCCTCTGAGGAATCTGTTTTCCGATTAATCGGGCAAGTCACGTCAAACGGGAAATATTCCCTTTCGAATAGCAAGAATGACAGATAACACCTGCGAGGTCCAGCATGTTTCCAGTGATCGACATGTCATTCTCAAGCCTGAGCAAGATCGCAGGATCGTTCATCCATGTCAACCCCGCATCAACGACCCCCGCCTCATCCAACAGGCGTTGGATGATCCCTCTCGGTAACTAGATGAGGGTCTAATAGCCGGCATCTTGTCTGTTCTGGCTGACACAAAACTACCCATCGCCTGCTCGCAGTCGAAAGATACTCTTCTGGTAGCCTGAAAATCTGCGGAAATGTCCGACGGAAGAAGACAGCAGTCTGGTAGCCGACGGTCTCAGAAACACCGATCTAGTCGCGCTTGTCAGAGGTAAGTAATCCGAATCGAACCCTGCAGGCAATTGGACTGACGTGTGAACGCGTTAAGCTGCCGTGCAGTGAGCAGCCTATCAATCCCTGCGCGACTCCCTAGCTGATCTATCAATACAGGCAAAAACGAAATGCGAGGTGGTAAGCACCCAGTCGCGATGTAAGCGATGCGTTACGACTTCGGCACCCTGTTTCTTTCCCAACAGCCGCCGCGGTAGGATTAAGGGGAGCAAGAAGTATAGCTCCCAAACAGCTTCGGATCAAGTCACAACTGACCAAGATCAGCCGTCGTACGCTTGCAAACTTTCCAAAACAAAACCTTCCATCGTTATCACCCCATGAGGCAGAACTTGGTCCACCAGCTCACTGCGCCGCTCCTGGCAACGAGGTATCGCCGAGTTGGGATTTCCAAGATACCGATGAGTTGGAAGATGCAGAGCAGGTGCTAAGAACGCCTCGTGATCCTTCGGAGATGAGCGACCCCCTCGAGTCACAACAAAAGCAACCCGTTCGGTCAGGGACAAGCACCCCATGGAATCCTCACAATCTCGCGGTGAGCACTGAAGGAGGACAAACACATAGGCAAACAATTACCCGAAAGCTCCGTCAGATCCTCGGGGAGTTTCCAGTGGAGGAACATGAAGATGACAGCAACCCCAGCGAGGCGAAATTCCAAGACCCTCTATGGTTGATTGCCGGCTTAGCAAAACGAGGATGGGATCTTCAAGGCAACCAGGTCGGAGAAGCTTCCACTCACTCGACAACTTTGACATCGACGGGATTGCCACCTGAGGAGTCATTTCTACTCAAGAAGTGGACTCCTCAAGCGCTACAAGGTATCAAGAAAGAGCAAAATCGGTATTTCAAGCACGGACTACACGGATCAAGAAGTGATGTTGCCCAGGACCTGGACCCAATCGGGCATGGTCTCGTGACCGAAAAGAGAGCTGTTGAGCTATTTCAAACGTGAGTCAGCATAAATGATGACCCAGTGCAGTTATACTCAAACTGGCCATAGTTATTGGTACCATATCCATTGCCAATGGACAATCCTCGATCCAGATCTCCACACGTTATCATTCGTCAGAGCGCGCTCAGCTCTGCTCACAACCACAATCTTAGCACTCGGATCTACAGTCATCGCAAGTGATCCGAACAGGAGTAGCGATCAAGTCTCTGAAGCGCTCAGCCTCCATGCCCACGCTGAAAAGTTGAATCTGATTGTCTATGAAACGTCAGCCAGATCTATCGACATAATTCAAGCACAAATTGTAAGAAGTCCCATCCTAGCCAAATTAGTCTGTTGACTGTTGCAGCTCTTGTCGAGATGGGGCACATCTCCACGAACCCGACTCGACGAACAACGATGGATGCGTGCTGCCATGATACCGAGAATGGCTGCTGAGATTGGCCTCAGCCGCTCACGTTGCTATGGCTGTAGTGATGAAGAAGATGACAGAATAGGAAAGCTGCGACTGAACGACATTCGCACCAGGGCTTTCATCATAATCAACGAATATCGGTCAGTTGTCAATGCAGATCTCAATCAGACATACAATTCACTAACATTAGCCTGTAGCTTCTTTACTTATTCAGGAAGGAATCCGATGGACTTGTCTGAGCTTGAACTGTCAAATAATGAGCTGGAGCAACTAGGTTCCCAGCGTCACCAGAGCTCATGTAGATCTTCAGTAGCACTTTACCAACTCTTCATTTACGATGTAAGTTTACCCTTTTCCTACCCGTGTCGGCAGAGCTTAATGATGGGATGATTAGAGAGAGGTTCGTCGGCGCCTGGAACAGTGCCACTCGGGTCCGCAAAGCAGTATTTCGCTTGATGCTGAGTTACAGCATGTGAGATGTTACATCGAACAGTTCATCCACGAAAGATGTAGCGAAAATTTAGAGAAGAGGTCTAAATGGCACATAACTCATGATGCCATCAGCTGTTGGCTCCTCTTGGCAATACTCATAGCTAGGAAGCGCTTTCCGCCATCATCCGAGACTCATCTGGCCCGGGAACAGCAGCATGAGCACCAGCAACTGTTATTGAATCTCTCCAAGCGACTGTTCACTGAGGCTCTGGACTCAAATGACGCAGTCCGTACAACACAGCGTGCTGCTATCTTCCCTGTGGCTGCATCGATCATCTTGCGACTGAGCACGAGCCGCAGCATGGTCCTTCGACTTGCCTTGCGGATGGCTGGGGATCCAGGTAAGCCTTACGTCCCAACATTCGTCCGCGAATCAGGTAATCAGATGCTAGTTATGTTGTGGTGAGTAGGCCTTCCAAAGTTGTAAGTTATTGCTGACAGCCAATGCACAGTCAGAATAATGTCCCATCAATTCGTCGAAACGAGGAAGATAACAGCCTGAGGAGACATGCAAGAGTAGACAACGATCAAGAAATGGCAACTGCTGGAGAAAAGGCCTATGAAGCTTTACAAGACCAGTTACCGGCAACACAAAGTTTGGACCTCTTCTCAAGCCTCGGGCCCTCAGTCGAAGAAGGTTTTCTCATCGAAAACCCGTACCTCCTCAACCTTTCAGACTTGCCTTTTTCATCCGACTGGGCAGATGCGCCAGGTTCATACGAAGATCCGGTTCCCGTCGCCGATCCTTCCTGCTCATGGATGAACAATGTATCTTTGGATTGTATGAGTACGAATAGCACGATTCCGGCTGGGTTTAGAGGAGATCAAACCAGTATGACTGATAGACCATTTGACAATTCTGTTATCTACTCGTGTGACACATTCCCAGCGGCTCAGAGTCAGTCGGAGGTACAGGTGCAGGGCTCAGACTGGAGTTTCTTCAATCCTTCTCCAACAAACACGATGGGTTTTGGTAGTGTTGATGGAGAAGTCCGGAATGCACAGCGACAAGCTTTGTTGTCTGCCGTCGACCGTCTTATGCAGCTTGCTTCCTTGATGCAGTGAGTAGTATAGTAATTGACTTCCATCGAGTACCATTCAGCTCTAAGTCACTGTGCCATCAAATGCGAGATAGCCATGCACCAGTAGCCTGTGAAGTATCAAGACATTACAGAATGCTGTCAATTGATCCTTGTAGTCCGTGCTCCGTAGGTCAGGCGATCATGACAGCAACGTACCAACACTCGTTCTCCGTTCCACCAACCCCGACTAGAACAGTTTGCCGGCTCAACAAATACTAGTTCGACTATGGTATCCACTACCACCGATTCATGGACATTTCAGGGAACCGAATCCTGATTCTGGGGACCCCGCATCTTCCCCGCGTTTTGTATTTCGGTTCTTGGTCATTCTAGTAGCCGGTCGGCAACCAGATCATTCTGAACTTTGAACGTAAGATGGAGAAGGACTATATGATACTCCTTGATTTGATGTATCGATGAGGGCTGTGAAAGCGCAGAAACCTTTGTATCAATTTTAATATGAGCGAAACTCCAGCATCCAAAGCGAGGGCCGACTTTTCACACGTCGAGGAGCCTTCGAACGACATGACGAGCGTTAAAGAAACGGGTGATCGACCGGAGGTTGAAAGCATCCGCAGTGAAGCTCAGCCAGTCAAGTCTATGAGTATCTTTCAAAGTCTTCGGACTTACAAACATGCGTCTATCATCTGTATTCTAGCCGCCGTTGGGTCTCTATCGGATGGTTACCAGGTACAGATGTCCGGTAGCATCATTGCTCTTCCTGGATTTGTTCGAACTTTCGGAGTTCTGCAGTCCAGTGGAAAATACGTTATCGACCCTCAGTATATCTCGCTTTGGGGCTGTAAGTGCTAGGCTGATGACTTATCATGCCGCGCTAAACTAAGGATTTCTTAGCACTTAAGAATGTTGCAGCTATGTTCGGTGCCGGTATCGGCTCCTACCCAGCTGACAAACTCGGTCGACGATGGATGATCTTGTTTGTTCAAGTCATTATGGTCGGCTCCTGTATTTTGGAGCAGTTGGCAGTTCATTGGACGCACTGGCTCGGAGCCCGTTTGCTTGATGTAAGGCCTTCCAATGGAAATCATCAGCCAGGCTAACTCCTCTTAGGGCTTTTCTATCGGTCTCGCCCAATGCTGTATCAACGTCTACATCTCAGAAATGGCACCAACTCAGTGTCGTGGTTCTTTGATGAGCCTGATGCAACTGTTTGTATGATTTGGACCAGTACGCTTCACAACCGACAACACACTGACAACGTGATAGTATACGATAGGCGGTTTCCTCTCAGCCGTCTCACTCAATGTTGTTTCTCAGCAAGACCCTAGCTACTGGCGCCGCGCGGTCCTCTCTCAGTTCGCCTTCTGCGGCGTTGCCGTTATCGCTTGGGGTTTTCTTCCAGAGTCCCCTCGTTGGCTTTGCATAAAAGGCCGTGAAACACAGTGCAAGAAGGGTTTACACAAGGTCAACGGAAAGATAGAAGGTTACGATGTCGATGTCGAATACAGCAAATTGCGCATCGAGATTGAGCATGCTAATGCCACTGCATCGCTTCAAGGCGGAGGCTCTTACCTGGACGTTTTTCGTGGCACAAACCGAGTAGGTAATCACATATTGATACAAAACTAAGCTTACCTGTAGTTAGCGGAGGTTGTTCATCTCATTTCTGCCTTGGCATTGGCAAGTTGCTATTGGCGTACCCATCATTAGCACGTACTCCAGTTATTTCTATGACATGGCTGGGCTTGCGAACCCATTCAACGGAACTGTCGCTACCAAGTGAGTATATCCCGATCTACTAAGTCTCCGCTTTCTAATCTTACTATAGTGTTGTAAACATTGTCATGCTATTCGCAGCAATTCCTCTCATTGAGCGACTGGGTCGACGCACGCTCCTTTTGTGGTGTGGTCCCATCTCCATTGTGTCACTCCTCATCATCGGTGGTATTCTTCGAGCTAGTGGTTCTGCTATCGGACCAACTCTCATCGCCTTCGCGTAAGTTTTCACAAAGCAACATTTTGATCTCCATTGACTGTGAACCAGGTGTATGTGGGCCGTTGGCTATAATCTTTCTGCTGGGCCCATGGGGTACATTTACGTCGCCGAAACGTCGACTACCCGACTTCGAGCGAAGACCGCTGGAGTAGCCATCGTTGGCATTCAGGCCATGGCAACTGTGTATGTCTATATCCCGCCTATCATGCTCAACAGTCCGGCCTTCGGAATTAGTAACACCGGTAAGTATGGAGATTGAAAGAGATAAACACATAACTGACAAACTCTAGTGTTCTTCTGGGCTGGTACAGGGACTCTTGTCTACATCTTGATATGGTTCTTTGTGCCTGAAACAAAAAGTCGCACATTCGCAGAACTTGATGAACTCTTTGACCGCCATATTCCTGCTTGGAAATTTGCCACAACAAAGACGGCTGCGCAGGGTAACTTTGACCGGGAAATCGGTCAGGCGTAAGGAGTGACAGCACCACCCAAACTCCTCAGGGCTCCTATACGGAGCATGAGTTGCTAGTAGGTGTTGGACTTTCTAAGAACAAGAAAGGACATAACGGTCAAGGCTACACCGAAGGGACCAACAATCATGGGCCCATAGTGATCGCAAATTGACCCGACTTGAAGGTTGAAGAAGTAACTGAGGAACATTTAAATTCCTGTGATCCATCCTATCTCGGAAGTAGAGTAATCTTTGAGCTGGTTGAGCTGGAGATACGATTGAAGCGTTCCTACAGATTGCGTGAATCCTAGCGTGCGCCACGTAAGCCCACGCTCAGAAATTATGAAGTCAAGGTCATCTCCTCAAAGGAAGGCACTACGAATGTGAAGCCGCCTAAAACAGAGACCCATGGCACCAAGATTGATTCGATGTCATCTCCAGAGGAGTCGGTCTGCGGTTGTTGGCTGCTAAATCGTGATGACAGCGCTCAGGTGGATGTCCTTCCCAGGACGAGGGGCGCGCGAGGCCATGGTTCGAAATTTATAATAACCTGTGTTTGCGTAATAAATATTAGTTGATTAGAAAGAGAATGGTGCTTGGCGATATATCTCGAAGCGATGTTGCTCCAGGCATTTGTTGTATATAAAATGAAGCGTATGAGAGGGGTAATTATTAATATGACGCAGTTGAACTCACGTGGTCGGCATTGGAGTGATAGCCGCAGATAACTAATTACTAATAGATGACAAGTCTAGTTTTAATTAAGTATGTATAGAGTATAAGGAAAATATGAACAATTGTTGAATGCTGTTACGTTCAACGTGTGGAATGATGAGAGACCATCGGGTCATAGATCGTGGCGAAGCTCTGCTATGCTAATAATAGGATTATTTAGTGTTGCGCCTTTAATGGGAACGCGATACGTCAATTGGAAGCTTGCTCGTCAGAAGGAAACAGTGGGCGATAAGGCTCCTTTCTTCCATAAGTTATATGACCGTATTGAACTTGTTTTGCACCAAGCTAGACGAGTATCTGGGTGATCCCTATCAGCAGTACCGCGAAGGAGAGATGAACTATCTCATACTCACGTCATTTAAGCTACTTCTAACCTGGTTGAATGATTGGAAAACCTCAAATCCCAGCTGTTCCAAAAGCCCATTGCAGTCATCCGGGACCTACGCCAGCAGTTAGCTAGCTACCTTGACAATAATGGGTTTCACGATAGCACCTACCAGGCTCAAGAATGTTTTCCATGCTCTATGCGATTTATTTTGTCGTATTCCCATCAATGCCAGCGCCTGGAGCACTAGGGACGATTGAGGCCTATTGAAGCTCACAGGTGCCAAGATACCCCCAATATCATCATCGCCCGATGCGAGCACGGGCATAAAGTTCGAGAACGGGCTTGCAGGGGCGCAAACTACGGCTGTACCTAAAACAGAACCATTTGCTGCCTTTGCTCGGATAATTCCACAGGAATGTGCGCCAGTAAGCGCCAACTTGTATAGTTCCACGATCTCCTGTCCGCTTTGTTGGTGAACAAGGTCAAGAACTTGATCTGCTTCTGAGTGATCTGATCCTTGAACCAGATCAAATCCAATTTCAGTTTGTCGAATTTGTGCCACGATATCGTCAGGCACTCTCCAAGTGCTGAGGTTTTCGAGGATGAAATTGCTTAGTGGTTTACCACGTCCACTATTCCATCCCATACTGTGAAGCCACTTCTCGCTTGTATCGTCACCAAGTGGGATGCCCATGAAGACACCTGGAAAACAGGAGCCAATTTGGACGTCAACGATATTTGGCTGTGTTCTAAAATGTAAAATGGCTCTGCGATAGAGAGAACGGCCAATTGATGATCTTCGTTTCCCTGGATGAACGATTACAGTGGCCAGTATTCCTGTATCTTCCGTGCAGTATGTAGCCAGAAAGCCGTAGAGCATCTTGGTGCTGCTATTTCGAACCACGAAGTGTTTCTGCATGGCAGTAGAGCTGTAAAGGTTGAATGAAGCCGGTGTTGTCCATTCCAGCTGTTTGAGATTGTTCGAGTTGGACTGCCAGACAGCTTGCAGTAGGTCTTTCAGATGAGCCTCGTCGCGGTCCTGATCATAATCCTGAACGATCCAGTTTTGACGGGACTTTGCCACCTTCTTGGTTTTACGCAAGGTTCCTGGTAAACTACCTTCAGCGAGGCAATAACCACAAAGGACGCGTACTAAGGCTTGCATAGCATTTTCAGTGAAGTCAAAAGTACAAAGATAGGTCCCAATCGAGTTATCCATGACAAAGTCATAAGGAGAGGATACGGCGATGATAATAACAGATTTTTTCTGTCCTTGGCTTCGCAGCATTGAACACATCAAGTCAACGTACTTGGCGAAGCTTGCTTGATAGAGATTTCTGGTCGCGTTTGTAGTAACAATAATGATCGTCGAGGCTTTCTTGATAAGGTTTTCGTGAACTGAATTTCTATCAGCCATTGCTCACAAAGAGGATTTATATAGAGAACCTGGTCGGACCCCGTTCACCGTATAGCTGGTATGAAGAAGTTTGGCACGACGCGCGCGTGCTAGTGACCTTCCCAATTCCCTGAACACACCTTGATCACCTAGCTTCGACATCTCGCCTGTGGTGATTTTGCAGTTTCGTTGCAGGCTCTCGGTAACTCCTTCGGAATGTAGCAAGTCCTGTGCCATTTTCGATGCTGGCAAAGGTTTGACCAGCGGTGTCAGTAGCAAGAGTTCCTCACCTGGTTGCATAGACTTTGAGATAGGTATCAGCCCATCTCTGTCCCTGACGATAGATATTGACCTTTGGTATGTTTGTTTTGAGAGCGCCGAGTGTGTAGCGAAGAGAGATGTGAGGATCGGTAGTCCGGGAGGGTTGAGAGCAGTTTGCCATGAAGTACATGTGGTTTTGAGGCGTTTGATTCTGGAAATAGAGGAGTTAAGCCTTTCTCTGGTAACTATACCGTTGCTGACACCAAGTTCAAGTCCCCTGATGGCCTCAAGCTGGGTATTGAAAGATCGACAGAGCAAGATCAAATCGCAACCTGCTTCCAAAGCCATGACCACCCCGTTTTGGATACCAATATCTTGGCTTAGTGCCTCCATTTCGAGACACTCAGATATGGCAACACCTTCGAACCCCAAGTCTTGTCGTAATAAGTCATCAACAATCTCGCTCGATAAACAAGCATGCGGAATGTTCATAGAGGGGTTCGAGATAGCGGAGCCACCAACAAGCATGCTGTCAAGGTTTCCGGTGGCAATGGCACTGCGAAAAGGCACCAGGGTAGATGAGTGCAACTCTTCCATTGTTTGCGTGATAATAGGCATGTCGAGGCTTGATCCGAGATAGTTCAAGCTGCCACAGGCAGGGAAATGCTTACCACAAGTGGCAAGACCTGCATCCTTGAAACCGTTGATGACTGCTATTCCGAAAGCAGAAACCTCTTTTGGATCATCTCCAAAGCAACGGACGCCTATGGGTTGGTATCCAGTGTTGAGGAGTACATCCAACACTGGACCCACTATCATGTTAACACCGCAAGCCTTGAGAGCCTCTGCTGTAGACTTGCTGGTCCTATAAGCGAGCTCGAGACTCCCAGTTGCAGCTATACCCATCGCACTGGGGAATCCGCAGATTAGATCCTCGTCGAATAAGGCATTAAGACCACCATTTTCTTGGTCTATAGCAATGAGCAACGGTTGTGAATGCCCGGCTTGATAGGCTATGGTCTGCAGCTCTTGTATCAATATAGTCGCCTGTTGTGCAGCTGCCATCATCATCAGCAGTGAAGTATCAACCAAAAAGTCGACTTTTCACAATTCTAACGATTGTAGTCTCGCTGGAATGACTAACACTTTAGGTTGTTCGCAGTCAGAACAATAGCGCCGACGTGGTACTCTTCAATCAAGCTTCGAATATGAGGCGTCACCTCTGGCCCATTCCAGCCCATGAAAAGCACTTGACCGATAGCCCTAGTGAAGGTAATCCGTCAGCAAACTTCTTGCTAGAAGATACATCCCGATTCTGGTATCTGAGATTGGAAGAAAGTTTCAAGGGTCAGGACTTATCATACCGATCCAAATCATCATCTGATGCGCGATCGTCCATGTCGTTAATCTCAACTGAAGCTTCTGGCATTATGAAAGAGTCTTATAATGTATACAATTCGATAATTGAGACTTTACGATAGAGACAGTGGAGGGAAGTAATTCCAGTTATCCGATCACGATGTAGTCCTAGAGTTAAGTAGCAGCGGGAGGTATTCGGATAAACTTCGGCGTTGAATAGTACGGCCAGCTCATGGGGCTGGTATGCGTTCGTCTGTTAAGCGTCTACCTCAGCTGGACAGGGTATCTAGACGCGAAACGGCAACCAAAACGCCGGACTCTCTGGACCAAGAAGAGGAATATCCGGAAGGAAGATAAGGAGGGTATCGGATATTATGTTGGCATCGACAGCCATTTAGTTTTGATGCTAAGGTGAAATCTTTCTGGAGCTGTTCAATCCCTCATCGTAACGAGTTGATGTGTATGGTATCCACTTTTGATTGGAATTCTTATCTGCAATGTTACATACCACGTTGCGCAGTAGACTAAGCCGTTTTCGACCCCGAAATAGGTTCGCAATTCTGGACAATAGGGTAACCTTCGTCTACAGAGTAAGAAACGTAGCCTGGCATGTTTCAAGGATCCTCAACTTGACCATCAATCTCTATTAACTAGTCTTTGTAACTCTAGTCCATTTATCTGAGTATGCGCATTCTTTGTTTGAACTTACTAAACTTCGAGCTCACAGATATCCGTTTCTTCAACGACTTTCCTGCCGCTAATCATGTCCAGGACTATGTGGATAAGACGGTGACCGTGAAAGCAGCTGTTAGCTAAGGAAGTCTACTCCTACAAGGGTACAATCTGGTGTCTGATGTGATTGACGTTGTTAAGGCTTAGAACGATTAAGAAAAGCTCGCAAAGTTCTGAAGATTCGTAAATTGTAGATGGGGAAATGTGAACCAACTTGTACTGTGACCAGCTTGTTTGTTGCCTGGGTTATCAGGCAGGATTAAAGTGCTGCTGTCCAATCAAAAGTTAGCTGATAAATCTGGGGCCTCTCGCCGACCAGGTTGCTTTGACATTCTGGGCACTACATCATTCTCACAGCCGCAAAAAGTGGAATAAATTGACAAAGAACACGACTTCTTGTTGGCAAATCGTTAATTTGACCGCCCTTTACTTACGCATAAAAGGCGCTAAGGCCGGCTGCTTGACGACATGCCACCATTGCCCTCCCCATCGACGGCTTGTGACGTTTCTCACCTTGGGGACCATGATCATAGCCACGATGCACAAGTCCTTGGTTTGCCGTCCTTGGATGACTCTTTCATGTGGGAACTCTCAAATCATCCAGAAGCTCTGCCATTCGACTTTGGTGATGCTGCGTCATTCTCAGATCTCGCCAACGTTTACCCCTCACCTGCTCTTCGCGAGAATGCGTTGATAGAAGCCAGTTCTAGTGGCCATCATCCATCACATGAATGCTCTCGAGTCGTTCATCAATCGTCCTCAACAGGATCCGAGGATTCTATTCTCTCATTTTCGAAACCAAATGTGTCAGCGACTCTCCTTGACACCTTCAGACAACCGGTGCAAGTTGACATGACGGCTGAACTTGGGGGCATGTTCTTTGTTGCAGAGGACGCTTCTCATCAGGATCCCCTCGAAACCCCGAAACTCACCTGCTATCGGCGGAATCTATGGCAGTGCTCGGGTCAAGTAGCGCTACCGCAACGACCTGCTTCCATCCTTGACAATCTCGGGAATGAGACCCCGATATCGGAACTTGTGGCTTCTGTCGTTGCCATCGAGTCTACTTCTGGAAACAAGGCCGATATTGTCTGTACATCGTGGAAGACTACTGACCCCGCCACTGGGAGCGCCTTATGGTCTACGACTTCGCCCCCGGAATGCACTTTGCGACAGGAGACTGCCAACGCTGGTTCGCTCAAAATGGACTGGGCCAGGCTACAATTCAAGAGTGCCACGGCCAACAATGGTCGCCGAAAGGGTATTCAGCAGCATTACGTTGTACAGGTCCACCTTTTTGCCAAGTCAGAGCAAGGTGATTGTGTTAAAGTTGCAGAGATTCATTCTAACCCTGTCATTGTCCGGGGGAGGAGCCCAAGAAACTTTAATGGTCGAAAAGAAAAACCTCTGGCTCTGTCTCAGAACCCTGAGAGACGGACGAATATTGGCGTCCAGCCTATAGAGCAAGAGTCCACACCTTGTGATGAATCATCTTTGGTGTCGACGCGCCCATCCATCAGCTGCTCCGTTGAAGATCAAAAGCCATCCCGCCGAACTCGAAGATCCAGCATAGACTGGAGGCCCAGGAAAAGACTAGCCACGCGTTGTGAGCCACAAAGGCCTTTTGTGCAGCAATCGCCTGACCCTGTGCCCAATCTTTCGCATTCCACTATCAATTCGGAATCAGAAATACTCAGCTTATCGCTGTTAAGTGATGACGAACTTGTTCCCATGGACTTGGGTCTTGAAAACAGCTCGCCGGAGCCCTTACCATTGGTTGCATCAACTGGAAATGCCTCAGATACTACCGATCACGATGATGAGGGCCACGATGATAGCTTCTATGAATATCATCCGCTTGGCGCGGATGACTGGTCAGTTCTATATCTCATCTAATTGACTCTACATGCAGTAGCTGACATAATGCTCGCAGGATGCCACCAATCGAAGCTATTTACTGTCCGCATGTTAACCATGCTGCCCATCTACACTATATACTCAAGTTTATGGAACAGCCCAAGTCCAAACAATATTTTACTGCAAGATTAAGCTGATCTAGGAATTTCTTGTGGTTCCGCCAGTTCCCGGGTATTTTATTACCTTTTCATTCTCAACCTTGTTACTGTGAGCCTGTGGGGCAGATTGGTGATGGCAACTCCGGAAGCGTTGTTTTAGTTGTGAATTCAATTCGATTTGTTCTTGGATAAGTTATCTGAAATATCCTATGACGGGGAACAGTCAGAGAGTCGAACTAGTATTTATCACAACCTTGTCTCGATCGATCTGGGTATTGGATGACTGAAAATCCTAATTGAGGGTAGCTCTCACGCAATACGAGAAAGCACTGAAAATGCTTAGTCACCACGTATGGGCAACGTTACATGCTACGTGGCCAGTCACACTTGCTTGTCACTCGTATTCATAGACAACTTACCGCGCCGAGACTTCTAGTCTCTCTATAGTCTATACTACCTAGCACGGTATATCTCCAACAACCAGTCGAACTATGGCGCCCTCAATTGAATCGCTTCTGAAAGACTACGAGGTCGACGTCTCCCAAGCTGAACGAATCGCTCATCGGAAAAACAAGCTCTCGCCGGTTATTGTTGAGCCCGACCCCTCATGGCCCGACATCTTTGTGCTCACTAAAGCCCGCATCGAGTCTGCGCTTGGCGACACAGCTATTTCGATCAATCACGTCGGCTCAACTAGCGTCCCAGGTCTCCCGGCCAAGGCGATCATCGACGTTGACTTGACTGTGAAAGACGCCGACGACGAGGACTCCTACGTGCCGGCTCTTGAGAAAGCGGGCTTCCACTTTCTTATACGGGAGCGCGCTTGGCATGGCCATCGCTTCTTGGTCAATTATGAGCCAATACCCACAAATTTACATGTCTGGGGGCCAGACTGTCCCGAGGCTGAGCGTCATAAGATCTTTAGGGACTGGTTGAAGCGCAATGAGAATGATCGACAGCAGTATGCGAACATAAAGAGAGAAGCAGCTAGGTTGAGCGTTGAGAAGGGCGAGAACATCAATGAGTATACTGCTCGGAAGGATAATGTAATTCATGAGATTCTGCAGCGGGCTTTTAAAGACTTGGGTTATATAGAATAGACAGAAGGTGATAGAAAGTACCGTACTCTACTATTATATACCGATGCAACTATTATGTCAGCTTTTGCCTGTGGACCCAGCCTTTCACATCCTTTGACGACAGATCGGGTACATGAGCCTCGAGTTACGCACGGACTCGCTCTCGTTTCATCAAGCGATGGCTTAGTGGGTGGCCGACTTCCTCTGTTAGATGAAGCTGCCCGACGGCGGTCGAGCTTCTGATGTAAGGTAAAGATTTTACATCTTGTTCTGTGTGTCTATTGAAGCGACATAAAAGTACTGAGTTTAACCTGATGCCATGCTTTGTTGCTAGCTCCTTGCTGTAAACGCTCAACGCTGTTGAGCGGACAGTCTTACCCTATGGCGTCAACATCTACAGAGATTTGGACACTACGCTTAAGCCTTGTCTGGAGTAACATTGTGTTAATGAAATGAGTAAGACCGGTTATTTTTTTGGTGTATCATCAAGTTTTAAGATTGATTTTGTCATGGTTTTGTGAAGTCCACCTGCTTTCCTCTTTTGTCCCGGGAGATCAAGTTGTTAACCTTGACCGTGCTTTCGAAGATTCCAACTTTCATTCGGAGCTTGGAATTTTGAAGATCCATGACGTTGCAGTCAATAGTGACGGAGTCATTATAAGACTCGATGCTATAGCTCTAGGGATTGGGATCTTTACCTCCAGCGGGTCTAACAACCGTAACGTTGTCGGCCCACTTGCGTTTGTACCGAGGTTCAGAGCTATATCCACACTGATGAGCTCTTATTCGTATGCTCGGTTTCTTCCATGTTCCTGGAACACAGAATAACAAATTTCGTTGCATCGTCTATCTCAAATGCGACGCTCAGCAATTGGTAGTAAGATGACGTGCATGATCATGGTTATAAACCCGCGCAAGCACCAACCCTCTTAATCGATTTAGCTAATAATATCTTCACATCTCATCACTACTAGAGTAGCATGTGATGCAGGCACTAAAAAGTAGAAAGAATCACCTACGCTAGACCCAAAGGACAGCGGAGGAAAACGGGGGTTAATGGGTTGATCATTGCAGATGCAACCCGATTGATAGCGGGATTTTTGATCCGAGATGCTCGAACCATCTTATCAATCAGTGGATCACCGACCTCGGATGGTTTGCCAAGACGGCTATTGCGGCTCGGATCATCGCTTATTGGATATAGTCGATCAACTTCCCTTTAAGGTCAATGCCCGGCGCCGTGTGGCTGCATCTCAAGTGCGAAGATTGTGCTAAGTGGGCGAACGAACTCCATTGTTATGCCATTATCTAAAAAGCAACAATTACGCCAGAAATGCATGTTGATCTGTTAAGATCGTATGACCCCCCAGCCCATACTGCAGCTGCACCTCCAGATTGATAAAAATTTCTGTCATGATCGATGGCTTTGATTGGACTAGACCCTTGATGAACTGTTCTCAACCTTTTGTCATAGCGTGGGGGAAAGGGGATCCAGTATCGCCGGCGCATGCACCGAAACGTACAGACACAGACGAGGGCTAGCCACGGTGGTCTGAAGATGTATGGCAAAGGAAACTAAAACTTCCGTCTTTCGTAGCCCATGTCTGCGTCTTTTTCTCTCAATAAATACAAAAAGACACCGATCTCCGGCCCAATCTTCATTTGGCGTTGTTTCCAGCTATCCCCTCGAAACTGTCGTCTTTTTGCGGCTACTTTCACGCTTGCATCATGGATGTCGACAAGAAAAACCCCGACCTCGAAGCGAGGAGGGATTCCGACATGATCGAACCAACAGCCAACAACGATTCATCTGCCGACACCAAATCAGATTTCGAGTCCCGCAATGTCGGTACTTTGAACCGCAAGCTTAAGTCTCGGCATGTACAATTCCTTGCTCTCTCTGGTGCGATTGGCACGGGCCTCTTTGTTGGTAGTGGCCAGGTTTTGTCCCTTGCTGGTCCCCTCTCGGCCTTTTTGGCCTACAGCATCACGGGGTTTAATATCTTTTGCGTCCTCAACAGTGTTGGTGAGATGGCTGCTTGGCTACCCATCCCTGGCCCTGTTCCCATTTTCGCTTCACGGTTCGTCGATCCTGCTCTTGGCTTTGCACTTGCTTGGAATTACTGGTACCAGTTTGCCATTGGTGTTCCAATTGAGGTGACTGTCTCGGCTGTCATTGTCAACTACTGGCACAACGATGTCTCCCAAGTCGGTTTAATCACCCTCTTCTACTTCACCATGGTTTTGCTCAACTGTTTACCGGTACGGATATATGGTGAAGCCGAGTTCGTCTTTGGGGCGATTAAGCTCTTGACCATTGTTGGACTTATCATCCTCATGTTCATCATCACTGTCGGCGGCGCTCCCAACGGCGAAGCCATCGGCTTCCGATACTGGAATCACCCCGGACCGATGAATGAGTACCTTCTACCAGGTGCCTTGGGAAGGTTCCTGGCTTTCTGGAAAGTCTTCATAACATGCACATTCTCCTACGGTGGTAGTGAGATGGTGGTTATGGCATCCGGAGAGACGGAGAACCCTCGCCGGAATATCCCCAAGGCTATCCGTCGTGTATTCTGGAGAATCGTTATCTTCTACATTCTCTCCATCTTTCTTGTTGGTCTTTGCGTCTCATCCAAAGATCCCGATCTTCTCAACGCCATCAACCAATCTTCCCCTGGCGCTAACTCGAGTCCATTCGTCATCGCAATCCGTAACGGCGGCATCAAGATTCTCCCGTCGATTATCAACGCTGTCATTCTTACATCAGCCTGGTCTTCGGGCAATTCTCTCTTCTACGCGGCAACACGTGTGCTCTATGCCGCGGCTCTCGACGGCAAAGCACCCCGTATTCTCACATTTGAGAGGTTTGGTGTACCGTATCTCTGCGTCGGCGTCACCACAATCTTCGGACTATTGGTCTATCTCAATGCCAGCAACAGCGGGTCTGAGGTTTTCTTCTGGTTCAGCAACCTGAGTGGCGTAGGAGCGCTCATCATCTGGGCTAGTGTTTCCTTCACCTATCTCCGCTTCTACTACTGCCTCAAGTACAACAAGATCGATCGCAACACTTTGCCATATAAGTCACCATTCCAGCCATTCCTCGCCTACTTTTCATTCTGCTTCTGCTCTATCGTTGCAGTCTTTAATGGCTTTGACTGTTTCTTTCCCGGCCGCTTCAGTGCCAAGACCTTTCTACCCCCTTATATCAACATCCCAATCTTCCTTGTTTTGGTGTTTGGATATAAATGGATCAAGAAGTCAAAGTACGTCAAATACTCTGAGATGGATATCTGGTCTGGCAAAGCAGAGATTGATCGCCTCGAGCCCACTTGGCCAATCGTGCAGCCGCGCAACTGGCTCGAGCGTATTTGGTTCTGGATTGCTTAATACGCAGATTGATTAATGTATTAAAAACGTCGAGTAATGGGCTAGCTAATCTTTGGTATGCTATACCGAAAATGTTATCAGAGATTTTATTATTCCAAACAACCGAGTGAAAGTACGGGCCATCTATGTCTTGGTACGCAGTAGTCCTATGGAATTAACCTGTGTGATGTGTTAGTCTTACGCTGAGCCAGTGAAAGTTAGTGGAATTCAACGGTCGACAGCCACTAAAATTAGCAGCATTCAATAGGATTGGTCCGGTGATGGATAATCCTCGGGCCGGTCTATTTATAGGCTTCCTTTGGACTAGCTTTGTTGAATGACGCACTGTATCTAACAGCGAAACACAACACATGCCATTCCTAGTTCTTCACTTATTTCTATATAAATACCCATCTCACGTCCAACTTGGCTATCTCTCATTAGCCTTATCAGTTCCAACTGTCGATATGTCTCTATTACAATGCATGGGAAGCAGATGCGGGCTTTGTAGATTCCGCTTTATCCAAGGGGACGACGTTGTTGCCGGCATGCATCACCACACTACCTTAGACGTCATGGCTCATTGCTCACTTGTACAGCTAAATACTGCGAAGTGGATACACCACTCAAATGTGCTTCACTAGGATTTGAGGACGAATATGGCGCCAAGCTGTACCACAATTGCCCCGTTCCTTGTGTCCATGGCTTGTTTCCAGCCACCGGATGCCATCCCTCTTGCCTGGATCTTTTACCCCCTGCGCTTCTACCTGGGTACTTGCAAATGAGTGCGTACTCCCTTGAGCCGCTTCCATGTCAAGAGAAGGCTCGGCTTCGATGGATAGAAGATAAGTTGGCATCTATGCTTGACAAGTCTATTCCTTTGCCAATTGAGCTTCGACGGGAGATAGCTCGCTATCTACCCCAAGAGTATGCTGTCATTATCAATCAGTCTTTACTCAGTCGCCCAAAAGAAGGCCTTTTTGGCCTTTCAAGTCTCAACTCTCTCAAACAACATTATGTTGAGTTTGAAGGGGAGCGGTATCTCACCTTTTTATCTAAGAGAGATGAGACTGAGCAGAATCCACTTCCTACACGAGCAACGCCTAAAGCCATTTATGTCTCCGAGGATCATCGTGGGATCAGAAACCTTATTTTTTCACAGTCTGGGCGTGCACCCGAGGTCGATTGCGTTCCTGGTATATGGTGGAAAGCAATACATACGCCGACCTCGAACGGTGGCATAAGGCTTAACCATGATGTAAGTCAGGTAACATGTCTCCTAGTTCAATTATATGGCTAACAGTTCTTGAGGGTTCCAAGATACGTTATTTAACTTATTATGGTGACGATGGGATCCATGAGACGGAAAATGCATCTTCTTTCGATGACCCTCAACATTGTGGGAAACGCTTTCGCACGCATGAATTTCACGCCGTTGAGCGGTCGCCCCCATCTCGAATATCACGTTTTCAGTACAATGTGCCTGGTATAACAGGAATCTCTATCTGCTGCAGTCCTATACCGTCTATCATCCACGCTCATACGTCAAACTCCGACTTGTCTTTTTACGAACCAGCCCCAGATAAATCCATCTGGTGCTACCTGCCTCTTGGCGAAGGAGAATACGTCAAAGAGGTTTGGATGCAAAAGGCGCATCAACTAAGAGATGAGGTGACTCTGGCATTTGCGACCAACAGGCGTTCTCCAACTCATATAGGACCCTATATCACGTCACGTTCTGTACGTTGCCGCTGGACCCTCCTAGATGCTCCTGACGGGAAACCCAGTAATATATTTGTGGATTCGCAACCTTCTGGTATCCGGTCTCTTAATTTCGAGTTTCGAGCTCCAAAATACCGTCCGTTATCACTTGGGCCTAGTCCGTTGTCTTCATGTCCCTACTTCCAAAACGCTGATTCAATTTACTGGTCATCAGCTTCGGTCGATAAGGTTATGGAAGTAAGTATATGCGGCAGGCCATATGAGGATTCCTTTGAGATTATAGGCCTTTTGCTTCACTACTCAGATGGTACACAGGCGCGCCTAGGGCAGGTTCGTCTGGATTACCTTGGTCCACCTGTCCCTGTGCCATCTTCCTACAACCTGTATCTTGAATTTGCTACCCCTGGTGGAGGAGGCCCGCATATAACCAGCGCTTATATGGCTAGTAGTCGGGAAGAGATGAAACACCCGAAGGATAACAGCAGGCGTTTTGAAGTCCAATGGAGTGGCACTCTAGAGTGGTGGTTCACATATAGGCATTGTCAAGTTTGGCATGATGGGCGTCTAAGCCCCCACGGATATGGACGTTCTTGATGTTGTGTCAAGGTAGAACTGTGTTCTTTGCACAGGTTGGAGGCAGGACCTTATATCTTATAAGGCCTAAAGCACACTCAAATAGTGTCAAGGTAGATATTGAGTGAAGTTTAGCTAAAGTTTGGGTCGTAAGGTTCTCAAGCAGCGAGGTACGCGAAGTATCTTCTGGGAGGACGTTCGCGAGGCGCTCACGAGCTACGCAAAGACCGTGTTCCAGTAAAAATTGTGGTTAACGTATTCGAAAGTTATAGAACTCGTATGGATTGTGACTTGGCAGGGTAATTTTCATGACTTCGCAATAACCGATCGGTTCCAGTATCCACCTCGCCTTTTTCTGCTGATAACCCGCGCGATCCAGTGGCCCGTTTGCTCAACCGACAGACTCAAGAGGGGCTACTCGCAGACTCCAACTCGATGGATTTGTCTTTCTGTCGAGAATTCTTCCTTCGGGTATGGCACCTCATTGTGCCTTGAATAGTTGTCACTAGCCACAGTAACATACTGACGAGGTCAACCCAAACAGCAGATCTCATTCCACCTGAAGACGGCATGAACCCTGCCTCCAGCGGCTTTTCGGTGCCTGTGTATCTTGAAGCAAAAACCCCGAACAGGGCCATCCACAGAATGAAGAGAAGTCCGTCCAAGATGGTCCAGAGACACTTGGCCGTAGTGAAGAATAGATGGAGGATGCAGACGATGATGGACACCCCGGCCACGAATTCAGCATAGATCCATTCAGAGTCTGGTTTGACACCATTGTTGGTCGCTTGTCGTAGATCGAGTGCGTAGAGAATTGCAGTAACGACCGCAAATATGCATTGAAGACCTCGTATCACGGAGCGAAGGACTAGACCTGTAGCCCCCTCTTTCTCCCAATATTCGGTCTCGTTCGGTGGCGACGTAGACATTCGGTCTGAGTGGATTGAGGAATGATGTATTGAGATAGATTAATGTTTGACAAGAGTCAAGCCTGTAAAATCGGTGTAGGTTGGCTGGCGAGGACATTGCGAATATCCTGAGGGAGGGGTTACCATCTTGTTTTATCATTCATTTCTCATGCAAAAGTGTTCCGCCCTTCAGACACCCACCGGACTTGGCCGAGCCGTCTCCACCTCATTGCAAAGCCAAGGACCGAGTATACGAAAAATAAAGGACAAGGATGCAGACTAAAGCTAAGCTATAGAACCACCCCCACTATGGGGCCTCCCAATTTACCTACGGTGCAAGGAACGACGCCGGTCATCGGTACGACGAAATACGAAAAATGAGAGAGTGGAATGCTGAAACTTCCGCCATCAACTGACTCAGCTCCACGGTGTCCCCAATGAGTCAATTGAGAACTGTTGATATAGTGGATCAGGTTATTTCGCGTCCTGAGGCCAGGTCCTTCTACCCTGTCATTGAGTGTCTGCCTTACTAAATGCCATGCTCTTATTCTTCTTCAAATGATGGGCTTCTAGCTGTATTTTACTCAACTGCGCTCCACCACAGCTAGACATCATTTTTACTGGCGCTTTCTATCACTTCATAAGTCGGTAAAGAGACTATGGCAACCACCAATTCAGCCGCTCACGAAGCGGTCCAGGCAATTGACACAAGCGCAAGAGGTACCACCCATTGAGATGTTTCAGAGGTACACACTAACTCAATACTCGCAGATGATGGCAGAATTGATGTCCATGTCCCCTCCGCGCTCAGCCAGCGACTGTCGAAGATTCCCAACCTCGAAGACTTAGACTCCCACCCCGAACAACCATCTCCGCCGTACACACCGCGCGAGCACCCCGTCATTCCGCTCAACATCCTTATCCAAGTAGTTGGCAGTCGTGGTGATATCCAGCCATTTATTGCGCTGGCGAACGAATTGCAAGTCCACAAACACCGAGTCCGACTCGCCACGCACGATATATTTGCAGACTTTGTGGTCTCATCCGGCGTCGAGTTCTTCCCTGTAGGCGGAGATCCCTCAGAACTCATGGCATACATGGTAAAAAATCCGGGTCTGATTCCAAGCCTGGATAGCCTTTGTGCTGGAGAAATCCAGAGCAAACGAGACATGATAGCTCAAATGCTGGATGGTTTCTGGGACTCGTGTATACAGCCTGATCCGAAAACGGGCGATCCTTTTGTTGCCGATTGTATCATTGCTAACCCCCCGAGCTTTGCTCATGTTCATTGTGCACAAGCGCTGGGTGTGCCACTTCATATGATGTTTACGATGCCATGGACTAGCACGGGTGCCTTTCCGCATCCTCTTGCTAATATTACAAGTTCTAGCAATGTTCGAGAACGTGAGGTTGCTAATTACCTATCGTATAGCGTGGTTGAGTTCATGACGTGGCAGGGGTAGGTGTTCATGCGCTATACTTGTCTAGATAAGATCATGCTAATATATCTTAGGCTCGGTGACCTCGTTAACAATTGGCGGCAGGGCAAGCTCGGTCTTGAACGAATTCCTCTGAATGAAGGCCATAGACTACTGAAGTCTCTAGAGATACCATTCACGTATTGCTGGTCGCCATCCCTCATCCCAAAGCCTAGAGAATGGGGCTATAACATAAGTAAGTAGCGAGGTTTCTCCAACTGCCACTATTGCTGACTGGGCTCTTCGATCAGGTATTTCTGGTTTCTTCTTTCGGAATCAACCATTGTACAAACCCCCGGAGAGTCTCGATGACTTTCTCCAAAACGGACCGATGCCGATATACATAGGATTTGGGAGTATTGTTGTTGGTGACCCAGACCGCCTGATGACTATGGTGCTTAAGGCAGTCAAGGTGCTGGGGGTTAGAGCCATAATCTCGAAAGGTTGGAGTGAACTCAAAGGTGACGACGATCCCAACATCTTTTACGTCGATGACTGCCCGCATGAGTGGTTATTTCAGCAGGTATCTGCAGTTGTCCACCATGGTGGCGCTGGGACGACCGCATGCGGCCTACTTATGGGACGGCCAACCGTGATAGTGTCATTCTTTGGAGAGTAAGTCAAGATTGCCTCTTCTCTCACGCTTCATCGGCTTACTTTTGCCAGCCAACTATTCTGGGGCCAGATGGTGTCAAACGCTGGTGCTGGTCCTCAGCCGATACCTTATTCGTCATTAACATCGACAAATCTCACGGCGGCAATTGACTTTGCGCTCGAACCCCAGGTCATGGCTGCGGCTCAGGAGATGTCCAGTAAAATGAGCCAAGAGTCTGGAGTCCGGTCTGCAGTTGAACACTTTCATTCGAATTTACCAGCCAGATTTTTGCGTTGCGATTTGTTCCCTGAACTCGCCGCTTCATGGAGCTACAAGGGAAGAGTTCGAGTGTTACTGTCTAAACGAGCAGAGAGGGTGCTCACACAGGCTGGTAAGCTCGACCAGAAGAAGCTGAAACTGTGAGTCGCGGCCCTTGCTTCTAAGGATATGGCCTAACAGGATTATTCAAGACATAAGTCGAAACCCATCTTCATCGAAAGTCGCCGATCGGATCCAATCACCGCTGCTGGGTCGGCATCTATTGAAGCTGCAGCAACAATTGCAGACGCAACAGTCGGTATATTCTCCAAGCCCTATGAGACGATCAAACAGAGCCACACACAACCCAAGACATCGTCCGACGGCGAAAGCAGTCAAGAGGGTTCAAGCAGCAATACGAGACAGGCCAAAACGCCCAATGTTGCGACAGACGCTATTCGAGGCTCTACAAAAGGCCTAGGGATACTGGCCCTGACTTCAGCAAAAGGGATCCTGGTTGACATCCCAGTCGCAGTTACTGATGGTCTACGTGCCGTGCCGCATCTTTATGGTGAAGATGTAAGGCGGAGGGGCAACATCAGTGGATTTCGGGCCGGAGCAGTCGTCGCCGGTAAAAACTTCTACCATGGCATGTTTGAAGCCGTCACCGACATTGCCGTCTATACCTACCATGGCAAGCGCGAAGAGAATGCATTTGGGGCTGCCAAGGGTTTGGGGAAAGGCTTACTGAGCCTAGTTACGAAGTCGACCGCTGCTACTATCGGTCTAGTCGCGTATCCCGCGCAAGGACTAGGGCGAACTATCCATGATTCTCTTGTCACATCTGTACCTAGAGCTATCCAAAGCGCTGTCAGGGCGGAGGGAGACTGGATTCTTGAGAGGAACCCAGCATCGGATGAGGAGGTCCGCTGTGCAGTTGCGGACTTCGCGACGCTATGTGGAACCAATGTATAACAGACTACGTAAAGCTACCGTCATTTACTTTGATCTATCTATTGGCTAGTCATGCAGTTTAGAGAAACCCTTGTGAAAAGTCCATGGTTCAAGTCTTGGGCCACATTGCGGTGCCAACAGTGGAATAGCTGAGACGCTAGGGAGAGAATAAGGGTCAACTTACGTGGCATGTGGATAAAAAGGAAGCGAAAACTCTATCATTGGCTATTTCTATTTCGGAAGCAGGACTCCATGAGATGAGTGGGGAAGACTCGAGAGTCAAAGCGCTCACAAGTTTCGAGCCTGGCCAATCGCGTGATTTACGCATCAAGAACCCACCTCTCTGAATTAATCAGGTGTCATCCATTGACAGAAAAGACGGACGCCACTCTGTAATGAACAGATACTGTAACGTTGTGATGAAATGAGCTCGTGGACGTATTTAAAATTGGGATTAGGGGGTGTGTCCCTGAAAAAAAGGACCGAGACAACAGGAAGAAGATTTACAACCTACCTAATACAGTGCTCCTCACAGTCTCTCCTCGCACCCCTGCCGGCGCGTTCAATATCTCAGGGCTTTGTGAGAGTTCTTGTGGATTTCTTCTGTGGATCATTGTGGGTTATTGCTTAAGACCGAGCATTCCGAGCCTTTCCAGTCAGTGATAGGCCCGGTTCAGAACAATAAAGCTCCTAAGTTTATCGCAACGAGCGATGAGGTTTATTTAAGGATAGCTTTTCTCGATTGTCTGCTTAACTACCTGCGTGTCCGGTTCAAATTAATGAGATGTGGGAGAAGGCTTGGACAGAAGAAAAAGCCACACAGTGATACTACTTCTCACATTCGTATCCGTCAGCCAACAATTTATTCCTCCAATCAAAATAACATGTTCTCACAAGTTCAAACACGATTGGGAATCAACGAGTCATTCGGGAATCCACTGAACCTTAGCTTTAGCCAGTAGCGGTATATTCGCACTTGAGAACGAATACTACCGTGGGTCCCATGATCTCGCTCTGAGATACGAATATTCACGTCGTCGGAATCAGAAAGGGGTCAACAGGTGGCCTAGCCACGCGTCATGGTTAGCAGTTAGTCCGGACAATAGACTCCCCGAACCTTTTTTTAGCGCAGGCAACGAATAGAAATTGATGTAGCTGCTCCTTAGTATGTGATATGACAGCAGGAATCGCCCCTCTGCCCTGTGGAGCTGGATTCATCCGGAGCTTCCGAAGAGCTTGTACCTCCTTAGCAATCCTCGATAGTGGTCAATGTTTGTTTAGTACCCTGAACTCAAAACCTTCTACTTGTGAAATGTGAGAGTAAAAGGAATTGGACAAATACTCCATCGGCAGCTAGCACAGCGTGGGCATTACAGATCGGCTGTCTAATTGTGGAAGAATTATGCAATGATTCCAGATCAATGGTAGATTCATGGACCGAGCCCTAAGAGTTGTACCCCTAGCTACATCCAGAGTTTGTTCCAACGTACTGTCCAGTACGTTCTGATGTACTGTACTATTGCAATCTTTTGACGCTTGAATAAGCTGACTTCGGCTCCTACGGAGCTTTTGTATAGATCTATAAAATGTTGCTCGGTACCTCTCAAGGGTAAGCTCCGACAACTGCAAAATACAAGGCTTTCTATACGCTGTCACACTGCATAAGGCTACTGGTGTACTTACAAAATCATGACCATTGACTCGTATGTATTTTTTTCTTCCTACCTACGCTGATACATCGAGGCCACATCTAAACCTAGGAAATAATTTCCATACAGTATCCACGAAAAAATTTGACGGGGCTTCGATACGTCGTTGATTGTGGATCTAAGCTAATCCCTCCGATAGTGGTGACGAGACTGAGGCATTTCAGCGGCAATTAGAGAAAAGCGTGGACCAAAACTTCGTACAAGATCGAGAAATACAAACCCAGGCGTCCAATGCGCGCGACCACATCATGAGCGGCCTAAGGAGGAAGGCACATCGAAAATCCAAAAAGGGTTGTTTGAACTGTAAAAGGCGCAAAGTCAAGGTAATTCACCTGGACACTGTGGTCGCGATTTCATGGGGCTGAATCAAGTAGTGCGACGAGATCACGCCCATTTGCTCTAACTGCCTTCGTTTCGACATACCGTGCAGCTTCAATCTCATATCTCATCCTTCTACAGGCTCGAAAACAGAGTTTTCGTGGAGTTTCGAACGTTCTAAGCTCAACAAGAGACCTGTGATACGTCGAGGTCCTGGCCGGCCGCGCAAGAATTGGGCTGCCATTACGGACTGCGTCACTGAAACGTTGACGCTTGAGTCTATCCCGGCCCTGAGTGATCTAACTATCTCACTTACATCTTCTCCATCCAGCAATATTGATTGCTCTCTCGATGTCTCCGATGCTGAGTTGATGGTTCACTACATCAACTACACTGCAAACACTCTTTCTGGGCTTGAGCCTGCTCATAGTAGGATGGGGATATTTTGGAAGCAAAACGTTTTGAAGATTGCGTTTTCTTATCCTTACGTTCTTCGACTGGTCTATTCTCTAGCTGCATCTCACCTGGCTCGCTCATATGGAAATGAGTCCAACGAGGAAGCCAAGTTCCTCTTCGTGGCAAAGTCTCACTTGGAGATAGGCGTGAGACAGCTCAACGAGGCACTTTCACACATAAACGAGTCAAACTGCAGTGCTCTATATGTATCTGCACTGCTTGTCTCATACTGCTCCTTCGCTGCCGGTCCAAAAAGCAATAATGACCTATTGATCTGCGACGTGGGCAGTGAAGCTGCGTATCATCAGCTACCATTGATCCATGGAGTCCGGTTGATCAGGCGTGCAGTAGAGCCTGCTGCTCTATTCATAGGCTACTTGGCTCCCCTTGCAGAGACTATAACAGTGGACGAGACCCCGGAGCCTCTTCACACGCACATTGACTGGGTTGAGCCAGTCGAGAGACTACGAGAATGGATCAAATCGTTTTCGGGGCCGCAGACAACCATTTTTGAGCAAGCTGTGTTATCGCTGTCAGCAGTATACAAAGCGAACTATGGAGATAACGAGAATTCTCCTGGCTTTGCATCTAACGACCACCTGGTATTCGGATGGCTCTACCGCTTACAGGACTCTTTTCTCGTCGCTATCAAGGAGAAGCACCCACGGGCATTAGTTATTCTAGCCTACTATGTTCCACTTCTCAAGGCGATAAGAGCATGCTGGCTACTAGAAGGCTGGCCTGAACATATTCTTAGCTCCATTTACAAGATGCTAAGTACAGGGCAGCATAAGTGGCTAGAGTGGCCTTGGCAAGTAGTAGAGCAGCTAAGCCATTCAATGTAAAATTAATGAGTTGGACCTTTGAGAGATGAAAAAAGAAAAGAATTTTAGAAAAAGTAAATAAAGGATTAATGCAACTGCATCTTTAACAAACAAACAGTACGAATAACAAGCCCGGCCTTTACATACTCGTGTAAGGAGATTGGGGAAAAAATGAAAGCTAGATACCGATGAGAAAAAGACCTTCAATTCCCGTCCGTGCCTGGGCTTTCGGGCATACGAACAGTTCTCAAGCTTAGTGGCCCGGGTTAGGTTGATCAACACCTGGGATCATTGTACACAGCACACTCGTGCGGCACGATCAAAGTCGCTGCAGGATATTGACAGCTAACCAGACAGGTGGTAGACTAAATAATCGGCATTCTGCCTAACTTTAGGTAAGTATCGATAAAATACCATAAGCATTTTAGGATATCTTCAGCCTAAAATATGCTCTAATTATTATAGCAACTCATCCTAAAGTTAGGCAGAGTATCGATTATTTACTGACCCGCCTGCCAGACTAGCCAAGTATTCTTAGGTGGTAACACAACATGAATTTCGATGTTGTTCCCTCTTGGCAATGTTGTTCTAGTGGTCGGGGTAGTCAAGTCCGAAGCCCGTGGCCAGTCCTCACTCACTGATTGGTCCGTTCAGTCAAGCCACAACTCGCAATTGCGCCTACGAGGCAGAATCAGCTGGGCTGTCAAACAAAAGGATAAATAATATAACAAGCAACCAGCCGACAGTCGAGAGATCTCAGCTGGAGAAGCTCAGATAAACTCATGGCTAAACTATAACCAGTCGATAAAATGGCTCCTTCAACTCCAAGAGATCCTCAAGTTGTATACGCGGATACCCCATTTGCGCGCTGCCCAGCATGCGGACACAAGGGTGAGCCCTTTGTTGTTTCCATCTCCAGTACCTCAGCAGGCTTAAAGTAAGTCAGAAACAACTTGATGTTTTAATCGTTGGCCAGATAGGAAAAGCTCACTATTTACAGCGTCTTGGTGTTCTGCATGTTTACATTGGCATGCGCTTGCTGCCTCTTGGCTGGCGGGATAGATAGTTCACTTGCCTTCTTCTGCCAACGCTGTGGTCTGCGCCTTATCTCCGAGGGTAACGTGCACTCGAAAGTCAAATACTATGAGTCCGACATGATCTTAAAACAGGCCATGTCGGATAAGGCGGGAGCCCTGCCAAGCGCTAAAATGTTCAAGAGCCCTGTTGGCTTACCAGTTGCCGTGAACAAGAATTGGATTATCAATCCTCAAAAGCGCTTCACCGACCTCAAGCCAGTGCGAAAGCTTGGGATAGAAAAGGGCAGATATAAGATACCTTCTTCATTCACCAGTCTCACACCCGAGTTCCCAATGTCCTTCACCATTGGCACGCCTGGAATGGCCGCCGAGCAACCTTCTGATAAGAAAGAGGCACAATACCTCCAGTCATCCAGCTGTGCCTGGAACCGGTATCAGTCTGGTCCTCATTTCCAAATTTTCATGCAGTCGACAGGTAGCCAAGCATTTGAGATCGCACAAGTCCATCTTCGCGGTAGGACTATCTCGGATGCGGATATCAAGGTGGTAGACCGCGAAGTGACGATGGGAAAGAAGTGGAACACGTACCAGATGCAAGCTGAGGACGAAATTGCTTGGTCACTCTCTGGTGCTGGTGTCTTATGGCACAGCTCGCAAGGTGTGCTGCTGTGGAATTTGCGCAAAATATCATCTGATGGCGACGGTGCCAAGGGCCGCATATTGTGTCTTCTTGATGCTTACGACAGGATGGTGGCGGCGGTGCGGAAGACAAAGAGGCCTGGCGGTGACGGGGGGCAATGGTGGGAGATGAGGGTTTACGTCGATATGTCTGATGATTTCTTGGGCGAGATCATCGCGAGTTATGTGGCTGTTCGGGATCAGACTGAAAGGATTGTGCAGGAGCACATATATGACTCAAGCTGATTGCTCCATGGGTTTTACTAGGGTGCGATCTTCACATCGAGGGAGCGGAGGCGAGTACTAAGATTAGTTGTGTTTTTTTTTTAATCGGTCGAAAGGTCTCTCAGGTTTAATTCATTTCAGGACAGCCTTAAGATTATTGCTACTCAATTACATAGCCTTAATTCTACCTCAATACCTCAGTTTCATTCCGCTTCTATGTCAAAAACCATTCATATCATACATCTTCATATTTAAAATCCCCTGTTCAAGTAAACAATTGGAAGGAATGGTCTGGCTGAGTCCAATATCGTCCATGACCTAATATCGCGCTATGTTTCTCCTTTCAGCCAGCCGCCAAAAGCCATGTCACAGTCTCAAAATTCCATGTTACAGAAGAGTCTGCGTAAACTTCCCACGTCTCCAGGTCAACAAGAAGAACTGAAACATTTTATATGAGACAAAAAGGGACAAAACCCTCGAACGGTCCAACTCCCCGTGCCTTTCTTCTTCGGGTATGTGATAAATCATGCGGGGTTCTCGAACAGGCTGAAATCTTTCTCCCTTGCCAGGGCTTGCGGTGAAATGTCTTCAGTCCGCCACGGCTGTCGATGCTTCGGTAAATGGTATTACTGGAGGAGAAAGCTAACTCACAACTCCGGCGTAGGCGAAGGTAAGATATATAAAGACGTTCCCTGACCGCGATCGATAGTATCAACAGCCTCTTGCAACTCTCGAGAGCATCGGGAAAAAGACATATTACAACTCAATCATCACTCTTGACAGTCTACAGACACCGCAGTCATGACTCAAAAGTATACCCCTAACTCTAGCCCTGCTTGTGACGATCTTCCCATCGAAGAGACAGATGTTCTCGTCGTGGGCTCAGGCCCAATCGGCGCCGTCTTCGCTCGTACCCTTGTCAAACAGGGTATTAAGGTCACGATGATCGATATCGGCCAGCAGTGAGTTATTCAAACACAAATACAGATAGACATGCCTTTCTGACACCAAACTTAGGGAGACTAGGCGCGTCGGTGACCACAAGAAGAACAGCATGGCAATTCAAAAGGATATCAGCTTGTTCACCAAGTAAGCTCACGCAGATCGACATCGCTTATGATCAAACGCTAACTCATATTACTAGTACTGTCAAGGTATTCCAGAAGAAAGACACAACTAGTAGAGATACCGGCTAATATAATCCTTGGGGAGAATTGCACCCCCTATCTGTACCGTCGAACTCAGCACGGGCTGTCATGGAGCCGGCAAGCTGGGCTGGCCGGTGAGCTCCCTTGCCATCATAATGTTCATCAAGCTGACATATAATCTAGACCTAATGGCGGCGCTTATGTTCTCAACGGCCAGAATCCGCATCAGAAGCATCATAACAACCTTCCAGGAGCGGCTGCAACTCGTGTCGTCGGCGGCATGGGATCTCACTGGACATGCTGCACTCCTCGCCAGCACGAAAGGCTCGAACGATCGGATCTTTTCAGCAACCAAGAGTGGGACCGCCTTTACGAAAGAGCTGAGCATATCTTTACAAAGACCGACACCGCTTTTGACGATTCCGTCCGTCAGAGATTGGTGAAGCGCGTGCTCCACGAGGCCTACCCCAACCGTGACTTGGAGAGTATGCCTCTGTCCTGCCAGCGCAATGGGGAGAACAAAGAGTATGTTGAATGGTCTTGCACTGCTACCATTCTAGGAGAGCTATCAAACCCCGAATACTTCTTCAAAGGCAAGGCCGAGGATCGACTCTTCGAGTTGAAGGCCAACACTCAATGTGACAAGCTTGAACTGGATTCTCATGGCCAAATTGCTTTTGCCATCGTCAAGAATTTGGTCAAGAACAAGACTTACATAGTCAAGGCCAAGAAGTATGTCGTATGTGCCGGAGCTATTCTCACTCCCGGAATCCTTTCCAGGACGCCAGAATTGAAGGAGAGGCTTCCTAAGCTGGTAAGGACCCTTTGTGCACAACCGCTTGGAGTCGTGGCGGTGACTACCACTTGAACTAACAAAACTTCCAATTAGGGTCACTACTTGACTGAGCAGCCTATGGCCTTCTGTCAAGTCGTTCTCGACAGATCTCTTGTGAACAGTGTGAACGATGAACCAGCCGTCAGGGCACACAGGCGGGACCATGAGAACGATCCACTCCCCTTCCCTTTCAACGACCCAGACCCTCAGGTCTACTTCCCATTGTCGGATAAATATCCGTGGCACACTCAGATTCATCGTGATGCCTTTGGATATGGAGAAGTGCCGTCCAACATCGATCAACGTCTCGTGGTCGACCTCCGTTGGTTTGGTTATATGAAACCCAAATATGAGAACAAGGTGACTTTCTCGGACCAGTACAGGGATCAATTTGGAATGCCTCAGGTGAGCCAAACCATTGCAAGTCTTATACCGAGTGGGCTTGACCTAACCACCTACAACAGCCAACTTTCCACTTTGAACTGGACGAGGAAGCTGAGGAGCGCAGCAAGCGAATGATCAACGAGTAAGAATCCTTAAAAACACTTATAAATAAGACAAGACTAACACACACCCCTCTTTTAGTATGATCGATGTGGCTCGAAAGCTGGGCGGCTTCCTTCCAGGTGCCGAGCCGAAGTATTTGGCTCCTGGATCGGCCCTCCACATTTGCGGTACATACCGCGCTGGAGAGACTTCGGCAGATAGTGTTGTCAACAAGTATGGTAAGGCTTGGAACATGGACAACCTCGTCCTCGGAGGCTGTGGTGTCATTCCCACCCAGAATGCCTCCAACCCTACCCTCACTGCTGCTTGTTTTGCCATCGCAGCCGCCGACAAGATCGTAGAAGACCTCCACGTCGAATAGTGACGGATCTATCACATACTTTAACACTTGCCACTTGGGGCCGTATAAGAATTTCCTTTGTTGATGTGGTACTTAGTGAGCCGGCAAAAGCTGGGCTCTCTATTAAAGTCGGGGGATTTGGAATTATTATCTTTATAGTTAAAATACAAGTTCTAACACGAGTATTAACACTTTCCCATTGAAGAGTGGCATATAAAATAGGCACAGTAAAGGCTAGATTTGAAGAGACCAAAACCCTCGCAATATCTAGGATAGTTAGCCAGATCCTAAAAGCCCACAACCCTTTCTCAAAAGTCTATACCGAGATGAGTAAGGCTATATGTGATCTCTAATAAACAATCTTGTGTAGAACTTCAATGTCATTCACGACCGTACACCCAGGGGTTTAAGCCTCTATCCTACCAAAATTGGCAATACCTATATGAGAACCACCATTCTAGTGTGCCGCTCTAGTTGACCGCAAAGTTCATGGGGGCATTTTCTGGACTCTCCGTGACTTCCTGAATATCATCTTTATATGTTTTAATTATCTAGGGTCTCCCTTGCCAGCTGCGTTAAAGTCAAGACACAAGTTGTTAGTCATGAGGGACCTCCAATCTTGCGTTTTGCGTTGTTCTATAACGCTTTGCGTCAGTGGTTGACCATGTAACCTAGTGTCTCGCCAGGTAAATAGCGCTTTCAAAAGCTGCGAGGAAGTCCTGAAAACAGCAAAGAAGATAACTGCACTAGCCTTAGGACGCCGTTCACTGATCATGCGATTAATCATTCCAAGAATGTGTAGTAGTTGTCAGACTCTATTAACTATTAAGAAATTGATAGGTATATCACAGCCAAAATAATGGCAACTAAAAATGAAAAGACTAGGCCTTTGCATCGATATCAACCTTGTATGAAGAACCCTCACTCTCCTGTTCTGCAATAATCTCATAGGCAATCTTCTCAGCCAATGCGTAAATAGTGCCCGTGGGGTGACCAGGGACGAGCATAGGGAAAGCAGAGGCGTCAACAACACGTAGACCCTTGACACCATAGACACGGGCCTTGGAATCAAGGACAGCCATCTCGTCGTCCGACTTGCCCATCTTGCAAGTACAAGCGGCGTGCCAAACAGTCATGAGGGTGTCGCGGATAACAGCGAGAATCTCCTTGTCGGACTTATGGTCCTCTCCGGGGTACACCTCCTTGAGGACAGTGTTCTTCATGGGCTTGGACTTGGCCACCTCACGCAGACGTCGGAAAAGAGCAATGGCAACCTCTTGGTCAGTCTTCTCGGCAAGGAAGTTGGGGTTGATCAGAGGTGGGTCGGAGGTTGAGTTAGACTTGAGGGTGATGTTACCACGAGACATAGGCGCAACAAGGGCACCGTTGATGCTAGTGTACTTCTTGCCGTCGGTGGGTTGCTGCAGGATAGGGAATGCCCAATCCTCGGAGTAGACGTTGAGAGGGATAAACTCAGTCTCGGGCCAGTCCTCGGGGAAGCTGGAGAGATCCTTAAGAGTCTGGCTAGAGAACTTGGATCGGTACTTCTGAGGAAGCTTCTCCCAGCCCAAGAGCTCGACTTGGTTGGATGTCAAAGGACCAGCTTGTTGCTGAGCGTAAGCGTCAAGGGCACCCTGGAAGATGGTGGCATTGTTAACAGCCACGCTCAGAGTATCTTCAAGACCCTGCACCTCGAATGAAGGACCAAAGAGGATATGGTCCCACATGTTCTGACCAACACCAGGCAGATCGGCAACAACAGGAATATCGAATTCCTCAAGATGCTTCTTGGGACCAACACCAGAGACCATCAGAATCTGAGGGGACTGGAAAACTCCACCACTGACAATGACCTCTTTACGTGCCTTAAGTGTATACTCCAGACCCAGAGAGCTCACCGCAACACCACTGGCCTTCTTGTCCTCATCGAAGAGAACCTTCTTGGCCAGACTTTGAGTATAGACCTTGAGAGTCTCCAGCTTCTCATCACGGGCAGCCTTAACGAAGTCGTCAGAACCACTTCGAGTCGCAGTCTTGGGTCGAACAGTGGTAGTAGTGTATGAATAGCCCAGCAGGCTGCCACTGTTGAAGCCATCAATGCTCTTGAGTCCAAGGGCACTGAGACCCTTGGCGACAACAGTAGCCCAAGAGGGAACGTAGTTGGCGTAGCTGATCTGCAGAGGACCTCCCTTGGAGGAAAAGGCTTTAGCGTCGTAGTCGGTGATGACCTTGGGGCCACGCTTGGTGTTATCAGGAGGAGTAAAATTAGGGCTCTTCTGGAAGTGGGGAAGCATTTGATCCCATCTTGAATCGGTGGTCAGTGGGAGTTCCACAGCATCAATTGAAGTATTACTCACTGGTAGCTGTCGTCGCCAACCTCTTCCGCCCACTTCGACATGGTTCCGTTGGTAGGTCGGTGATAGACAAGGAAGTTCAGCTGAGAAGAGCCACCAAGGACCTTTCCACGTGCATAGTGAATTTCGCGATCATCGGCGTGTGTCTGCGGTGTGGTGGTGAACCTCCAGTCGCGGAGAGGGTTGGAGTCGAGAAGACTAGCACCACTTCCAGCAGTCACTCCTCCGGGAGCTGTGGCAAGAATGGGCTTGGAGATCTCAAGAAAAGCGCCAGCTTCAACAATGGCTACACTGTAACCAGCCTTCGCTAACCGGTAGCCAATTGTGTTACCAGCCGTACCTCCTCCTACGACGACGTAGTCATAGGTAGCATCAACACCAGGGATACCTCCGACAGTGCCCAGCTCGCCGACTTTGATACCATCACCCGCATAGGCAGACTGCACAACATGCTGTAGTGGGTCAAGAAGGGTGCTAATGAATGGAATCTCAGGACGAGCTGTGACCAGCGTCGAGAGAGTGACAGCTAGAAAAGAAGGGAGTGACAAAGCTGTAGTGCAACGCATGATGGGCGACGATCTTGTAGATGAGACACAGATGTACACACCAGAAACTCTAAGCAGCGGACATTCTTGGTTTTGTAGCTAGTTACCTCTAGCTGCTTGTCAAACGTTGGGCATATCCGTGGATACCAAGCAATCTCATGGCATTGAGGGTTGCAGACAGTCCCGCAGTTCCTCGGAGGACTAAATCAGTGCTGATCCGCTATGTTGGCGCTATCTTTCAGCTCAATGTGGAAACTATCTTCAAGAAGGGTCCTGAGTCAGGGACAACCCATGCCTGCTGAAGGTGAGACAACGGCTCAGTTAGTGCCTTGAGCCCTAAGCCATAACGGCAGTTGACCTCGGGTAATGATCTCTTTCATAGTTGAAGATGGGCCTAAAAAAGAGTTAGTACAGCCCGGGTAAGAGCTTCCCTAAAGACCATGAATTGCTCGAGGTGAATGATCTTCAATTGCTCAATTTCGAGAACACAACAAGGCAAACCTGATTGACCGTTCAGTAAGAGCTAGATGTCTAGTCTCCAGATTAGCGTTCAGGCACAGTGGGTTCCAAGGCCACAATGGGCACTAAAATGTTCATCACAGCACGGAGGTTTGGCGATCAAACGGGGGTTATCCTGGGTATAGTCCATTGACCATCGAATGATGTTCTTTATCAAGGATGCCTTGTTCAACGGGTGAGCCCGTCTTTCTTCAGCTGCCACTAGCGGCATCCACCCCTTGCCTTAGCTGTGGAGGACATGAAACACGGCTCAATTCCGTTGTTTTTATCCCCCGCTTCAAGGGTCGGGGATGCTCCAGATCGCCGTCAGTGCCCACTGATCGCCATGGGCAGAAAACACTTGTGAGTGACTGTTGAATGTCCTGTGGGAAAATTTGAGCGGCGAGCCACGACGGATCCCAAAACCTGCTTCAAGGTAGCATTCACTATTATAGGGGATATAAATATCGAGTCATGTTGCCTGCATAACCCCCTTCGGCCTTGTGTCTTCCATTGCACTACTTGGCAATCCCTGTTCATGCGTTGGTTGATCCGGAACACCGCTAAAAGTATCCGTAACGCCGATCTCCCCTGGGGGGCTTAGGGCTTGAGCTAAAATAAGTTGACTAACTGAAGGCTAATCCGAAAGGGTTTATCTTGCGAATAATGCAATTTCCAGAATCATTTTTAGCTTCGCGTCTCCAACGCAACGCGCGTGTCCCGCCGGTTATGTTACATCCTAATTTGAACTATTGGATTCAATTGAGACTAGACGCCGTTGATCACGGACGGAAGGGCGGAAATAACTACGGTACTACCTATATTTGATTCTCTAAGCGATAAGAAAGCTGGACAATGCTTTGTGGCCTGATGTTTTGCAGTAGGGAAAGCACAAATCGCAGCCTAACTATTACATCAAACCATTTCGGAGCCGCAAAAGCTTGTTAATCTTGATGTCGATTGTATGGTTCTCTGTGCATGAGATGCGAACCCTAGTTTGATGAGAATGCTACCCTAGACCTGAAAATCCTATGTTTATTATTACTGCCTTATAAATATTATATAACTAAGATCCAAGGTATAGGCACATAAGATTAAGTAGTTAATTAATTATTAATAGCTTAATTAGTATTAAGATATATTATAGGGAGCAAGGTAAATATTTAAAGATACAAACACTATAATTACTGATTAACCGTGGAGGGGCATGCAAACTCGAAACACAGGCCGAACTTTGAATGCGTCTAGTCTGAACAAATTAGAGCTTAGCAAGTTAGCCGAAGCCACATCAAGCCACAATAACCACACCAGCCGCAGCAGCTCTCGTTATCTCAGGGGTTCGCATCTCACCACGCCATCAGGGCCTGCAATTTGCTCAACTTAGTGCCCCAAGTTGCAATTACCAGTTGGAAGTAAGTGTTTGTTAGTAAAGGCTGGAAAATTTATCTGGTGAAGCGTCGAGTTTTAGAGCGGGACAAGTTATCTCTTGCTGGGCTTTGCAATGATCGATAGGATGAACTATATTCCGTCATTCCCAGAACATTACGGCGATAATTTATTCCGCGACGCTGTGTGGTGATCAATATGTAGCACGTGATCGATTAGGTTTGAGTCGAGCCGGTTGTCAAAACACCAGGATATGGCAATACCGTACCCTCACTTCTGTCACTGTTTCTAGCCTGGGTAAGAATTGCCCATTGATAAACTTTTTCAATTAGCCTTTCAAGCTTCACTAAGAGCTGATCGCCTCATACTAGATCGGTCACAGTGTCGCTGTATTTACCCAGCCTTTCCCTCTATCTCGCTTCCCTTGATGTACTTGAGAAATTGTTCACTAAAAGTATAATCCGTATACCCTTCCGCCGTAGGCGTATAGAAAGTCTCACGATTATACTTGTTGAGCTCTAATCCCCTCTGAATTCGAAATGGCAGATCCGGCGTAGAGATAAAGTATCTGCCGAATGAGACCACGATATCTTTGGTTGGATATTCGTGGTCTACAAGCTTTAATGCTGTCTCCGGAGTATATCCTCCAGCAAGTAGGAGGGGACCATCCCAGATGTCGATTGCAAATGTCAGCTTGTCAGTACTCTCGACATCTTCGACGCCGGAAATTCTAGACTCGACCAGGTGCAGATACGCGAGATTAAATGGCTTCAATCTCCTAATCACATTCGTAAACTGTGAAATGGGATCCTCCATTCGCATGTTGTTGTATGTACTCCAGGGACTAAAACGGATACCTGTGCGTTCCGGACCGATAGCATCACGGACAGCCTGTACTACCTCGACAACGAAACGAGATCGATTCTCAATGCTTCCGCCATAGATGTCGGTACGCTGATTGCATCGATCTTGGATGAACTGATCGATCAGAAACCCATTGGCTCCATGGAGCTCAACACCGTCGAAGCCAGCCTCGATAGCATTTTTAGCAGCTTGAGCATACTTCTGAACTGTCTCATGGATCTCTGGGATGGAGAGAGGCCTTGGCTTAGGGTGAGCTGAGTCTAGAGGGAGATCGCTGCAACTTCGCAAGACGATATTCTCGTTCTCTGCAACTTCTGGTGAAGCACCACGACCTAAGGCCCAGAGTTGACAAAAGATATACCCGCCCTTTGCATGAACGGCGTCTGTGATGGAGCGCCACGCCGTTATTTGGTCCTGATTGTAGATTCCAGGAACATTGGCAAAACCGCCATGTTCTGGGGCGATAAAGGTTGCCTCCGAGATCAACAGCGTACCGGGTACAGATGACCTTTGGCTGTAGTAGTTTTGGGAACAGGGTTGCGGTACATGGTCACCAGTGGCTCGATAACGAGACAAGGGAGACATGGCTATGCGATGCTGGAGGGCGATGTTGCCGATCTTGATGGGTTTGAAAAGGCGAGACTCGAGCAATTCAGCCAAGCTCTCGGTCTCGACTTCATGGTTGGACGTAGTTGCTGGTATGGCTGTCATGTTGAGCATGTGGCTGCTTTTTAGCTGAAGATTAGCGTGTGATGGCCAATCGATCGAATTGCTCGAGAGAGCAATATATAGTTGAGCTCAATTTGAGATCTAAACAGACCAACGTTAGCTTAACGTTAGCTTATCAATATCATGAGCAAGGAAACGACCAATGACTGTAATACAGTGCTGTGCGGTATGACATGGATGTTGCTGATGCTAAGTAAGCAAACGTTATCTTGCCAAAACGGGCTCACTTATTCACATCCCATCATGTAGCTCAACGGAAATGCATTTCGCACTACAGAGAGAAGTTCGGGTGGTTTCAGGTGGAGGGAAAATTCGTTATCATTTAAGGCGGTTCCAATATTGCCATCTTGTATCGTGCATAGGTATCCATCAAGCAAGTTACTAAATACTCAGGAACCAAGTCTAAATACTCTTCAAATGAAGCTCTTTCAGACTCAAAGTCTCCTCCTCTGCCTTTTCCAAGTAGCCCTTGGACAGATATCGCTGGAGGAAAGGAGTATAGTCAAAAACAACATCTCTTATCCACGCCAGAGGGTAAGGTAAACCATGAAATACGCGACCGAGAAAACGAGCGAATTCCGTGTTCTTGTTGGCATAGCCGACCCGAAGGCTCTCATACTGCTCGAATCCGGCTGTGACAGCGTTTTGGTCTCTAAGGTCCACACCGTCTAGCGATCTCGCTAGATAATAGCCATCCTCAATTGCCATGCCCATCCCATACGCGGCGTAAGGGGAAACAGGATGAACGGCGTCACCTACACAGACGACACGGCCTTTGGACCACTTTTCCAAGGATTCTCTATTGTAGATTTCCCAGCGATACATCTGAGTATCAAAGTCCGTAGCTTCCACAAAGCGCGGCATGGGATCTGCCCAGGTTTCAAGAATGCCAGAAACGTGGGCTTTGATATCCCTGGGTACTGGTTTGCCTTCCCATGAGGGTTCAACGATCCACCACTCAAATCCCGGTTTCCCATTATGCACCATCGGAAAGAAGCTGGCCTGGTGTTGCCAGTCGTGAGAAACGTAGCCATAATTTGGCTCGATTCCGGGGATGAAGTCGCACCAGGCAAGGTAGAGTCGAATGCCAGTATGGAACAGCTTTGGATCCCCAAAGGCTTGTCGTGACACTTGGGATCGAATGCCATCGGCTCCAATCAGGATATCAGCAGTCAATTTTGACCCGTTCTTGAACTCCATTTCGATCTCATCGTCATATTCATGATATGAAACGAACTCGTGACCAGGTTGAATGACATGTTCCGGAACAAGGTCGAGCATTTTCTGAAAGATATATGAACGAAGAACGCCGTAATGCCATCCCTTGATACCCATTTGTTTTTCGATCTCAGGGTTAAACTCAAGTTTAACACGTTCAGAGCCTTTGTGGTTTCTGAAATAGGCAACAGTGTGCGAACCCACTACATCCAGATTCATGCCGTATGAGCGTAGTATTGCCAGAACCGGGACACAAAGAAGAACTGCGCCGCCGATAGCCTTACAAGCAGGCTGACGTTCGTATATACGGACATCAAAACCACGCTTGATGAATGCGAGGCCTGTCGATATGGCGCCTGGACCGCCTCCAACGATGGCAACTCGTTTGCCGGGTCTCCAGGATGGCGATGTCATGTTGAACAAAAGTGTTGGGGAGATTATGGATCAGGAAAAGATCTGGTAAGGTGTTTTGTGCTGGCAAAACTGTAGAAGTTGCATTATCTTATTATATATAGTAAATACCTAGTTACATCACTGTTGTTTAGGCTCATCTGGAATTCGGGATGTGGAGGTGGTTGTGCGGTGCGGGGAAGGAATACGTTCCCACGAAATAAACAACATACGCACCTCTTGAGTTTTCAATTTTTCTCAGGAAGTTCAGTCTTTTCATATTAAAATCGACTGCGGGGTTCTCGGGCCTGTGGGGGTATCGTAGCCGACGGACTTCATAAAGAGTCCGGAGCGGCCCCACACCGACGACCTGGGGCCGGCCAGTCTTTCAGAGTCCGGACAGCCAGTAACAGTAACTCTGACGCCTTGCCTTTACTACGCAACTTATGTAAGGCTGTTTGATCTGGGTCTGTTGTACATTTCTACCCGTTGATATAGATATAAATGGCATGTTACTGCAATGGCTTATTCGCCAACCTCACGATCTTCGTCCCAATGAACCACACGCTTGATGATAGGCCAAGTCCAACTAGCATGTCGGATCTGCCTGCCCCAGATGTACATGGGAATCCACAGCAAGAGAACACTTCCCGAAATCCCTGCCATAGCGGCGAATGCTTTGTCATAGCCAGATTCATCGATCCAAGGGTTGGTATAGAAAGAGAGAAGGAAGCCAAAGGCAGCTAGAACATCGCAGAGTCAAAGTCAGTATAATACCACTTTTGGCACTCTTTTCCGATGACTTACACTTGAATGCGTGCTGTGTGACAGCTAGTTCGCCTGTCACAGGACGGTAGCCATCTATAGTATAGACCAGACTAATATTGGTGGCTTGAACGATAGAGAAGTTCACTATTGTATCCTATTAGCACCTTACTTCCCTTTTCTTTTCGCAATTTCCATTTGACTCACAAAGGCCCAAGCCGATTGTTGGCACAATCCAATGCCAGCTTCTTTCAATGCCGACTCCATACAGAACAAGAGCAAGTGGCGCAGTAACGAGCGAGATTGCCATAGCAGGAAGACGCATTTCCGGGTGCCGAACACCATCATTGCGGCTCGTCAACCGGTCAGCTATCATGTCGCTGAACGGACCTCCGAAAAAGGCGCCGAAGCCAGCGCCCACAGGACAAGAAATGAAGCAGAGACCAGCCTGCCACGGTTCAAAATCATATGTCGTATCGAAGGCAACAGCGAAGTTGGACGTGATGGCAACAAGGAACCCAATGGACACGGCCATTACCAAAGTAGCCCAGAGAACTGGCGGAAGAGCCAGAAGTACGATGGGACGGAGGAAAAGCTTCGAAAATGGCTCTTGAGTGTGAATACCACTGAAAAGGGCCAAACTTTGCCAGTAAGTGCGCTCTTGCTGGTTGTCGCGAGGTGGCTGGCCTAGCGAAACATCATCGTGGGCATCCTCTTCTTTGTTGCTCTGATTGATGATTTCTCCATGTTGGGTAGCTATGCGTGATACGTTTGCGGCTTTTGAGCGGTCGTACCTCGTCTCGGGAAAAGTGAAAATGATCAAAATGGTGCAAAAGCCAATAACGGCGACAGACACCCAGTATATGTAACGCCAGTCAAGGTCTTTAGTAATGAGTCCAGCGACGATAATACCGCAGCCGACACCAGCAGATAAAGCTGTAGTGTAGATTCTGTATTGCAAATGAGAATGATGACACAACGATTATAACATAGACTTACGCCATTATAGCACCTCTCTCATGAACAAAGAAGAGATCTGAAATTGTCAATGGTGCCAGACATTCCGCGGCTCCCGAAGCAGCTCCCATCATGATCCGCGCCGCGAGCGCACTACCGTATGTAGTAGCTCCGCCAGCCCATGCTGAGAAAGCAGTATAGAGCGTGAAAGATACAAAGTAGATAGGCCGACGACCGAATTTTGCCATGAGAGGCATCCATGTTAAATTGGACAGGCCCTGGAGGAGCGCGGTAGTGGTGAAGAAGTAAGCAATCTTGGCAATGTTGTCATCTAGATCAGGACCAGCAGGTCCGAAGAAGTCGGTGGTTGTGTCGAGGATAGCGACTGTGGGTCCAGCAGCCAAGAAGTTGCCGAAAAAGATGGCAAAAGATACCAGGACGGCGATGTAGACGCGATACGGCTTAGGCCTGCAGTGTGACGTCCAAGTTGGCGATGCGCTTTTTGTCTATAGTGTACATGAAGCAAGTACTTACCAGTTCAAAGGATCATTGGGATCGTCTGTGGGAGTTGGAATCAGGATGATATGATTTGTTTCGGGATGGCGAAGGCGAAGTGCTCCAAACTTGTTGTGGTATGTCACAGATGTACCTTCAGCGGACGCGGCACGTCCTGCCGACTGTTTCTCTTCCTCACTGGCTGTCGACATGATGATCGAAGCCCGCCAGAGTAGACAGCCTCAATTGAAGGTTCATAACAGCGCAAGAGACTACAAAAAGCTGGCCAAGATAACGACAGTTGATAACAGATGATGAATCAAAGGGGGAACAAATCTGACAGATTGGGTCCTTTTTAGCGCCATGCAGCCTGTGCGGAGGACTGCCAAAAGTAGTTTAGTTCAAGCCAGCTACCGCTTCCCCCGCGAATGCACACGCGGCAGCTGTACAATAATGCCGTGTTCTACCGGTAGTGCTCTAGCGGGATAGTTGTGGTCATAGGCTGGTATAACAGGTAGTGGAGGGTTATAGTAGCGACGACAAGAAGTTCGCATGTCGTGATGCCGGTATCTCAATCGATTTGAACAAGTATGAAGTGTTAGGGCTATCCCCTAAACGACTGCCAAGCATCGCCTTTCGTACTGCAGCCAACCATAACCTCTCAAAGCTTCTACGGACCACAGTCCGAGAAGAGTAATAGATCGTTCTGTGCCTGAAACGCCAGCCATCGACATAAAGGTGTGCTTGAAAGATAAGATGATTACGAATACTAATCTCCTGCAACCTGCCACAAAATAAGATAAGATTGTCATCTTTAAAAGAACGATAAACTTACCTTTCCCTGAACGGGTTTAACACACTATATCTAGGAGTGCCGCTTATCGCCCGGCAAGTAGATAGGTACACTGCAGCAGTCACATCCTAGATAAAATCTACCACTAGCTATAGCAAGTTAATCATTGTCGCCTCTGATGTTTCTGCATGGTGTAAACGACGGAGTAATAACTTCACCGAAAAAAGAATATATTAAAGGTAAAGACACTTTGTCTGTATTATCAACGTCCTGATGTTCCAAGATCTTTCTTTGATAATCGTGTGTCTAGAATTCTGGGAGCGACGTCATGTTAGCTACCTGCCGTTGTGGTGGATGATGACTTCTGAACAAAAGTTAGAAGCGGAAGTGCTTACTTTCCAAACAGGCATCAAGATTTCTTCTTTTAATTTTTATTTTCAGGCCATCAGTTTGCGACAAGTCCGTCGTTTCTTTGCTGTCAGATATCGCCCTCGTCGCCCGCCTTTGCCGACAAGACTGCCCCCAGTGGTCTAATTCTGCGCGAACGAACGAACGATCCTCCTGTCCGCCGAGGCCTACCGTCAGGTGGTCAATCTTCTCTTCTATGACCTACCTTCGGGTGGTCTATCTTCAACGCAGCCTCCCTGTTGTCTGGACTACCGTCAGGTATCCATTACTACTAAATGATCAGCACTCTGCCTAACTTTAGGTAAGAGGTAATAAAATAATATCAGCACTTTAGGATATCTTTAGCTAAAATATACTCTAATTATTATAGCAATTTATCCTAAAATCAGTACTAGCCCGTCTGCATAACCAAAGGGCTGCATAAGCCTAGGGTCATAGGTCAAAGACCGTTGAAGCTCTATAGTTAGCTCTTGCTGGAGATTTTAACTACGACAGTGCTAAAAAAGGAAGACAAAAACGAAAAAAGAAAGCACGAGTTAATCTCATGTGGCGACTCTCCCGCCGGGAATTGAACCCGGGTCTCAAGCGTGACAAGCTTGCATACTGACCACTATACTACGGAAGATGATAGTTGTTGAGCAACTACTGTAGCAGAGTTCGATGTCAGGTGACTTGCTAAGTTCATTTATATCGGTGGCCTTCGCACGCTCGCAAGAGAAATCGACGCTGTCATTGGTCTCATCTTAGATTCAAATCAGTAAAGTGAGAATGAGAAGAAGATTATCATCACAAGGTGAGCAACTTGAGAATCCACCGGAGCATACTCCCGCAGCCAAGGGCTTTTAAAATCGTTTACATGCTAATGTCATTTTTCTCATCCTCGCCTAACGGTTGCCCATGGGATTGAGGTTTGGGTGAGATACTGATCCAAAACAACTATTGGAGCGCTCTAGGTCGATACTTCAGACTTTGAGGACTACGATCAGTGGTAAACTTAAATCATTGCTCCATCATATTAGTGTCGCCGACAGATTGCCAGTGAAGGGAAGCACCCTAATCTAAAACGTGCGGATGACCACGATAGTATCCCAGAGCTTATAATTCAGATATTCATATGTGCAAAGAGACCCGGTAAGTATCATACCGAGAGAACACGCAGTCTGTGTTCCTTCAAGATAAGCTAGTCTTGTCACGAAGGACTGAGAACTGACCTTCGACGCGCACCAGCAACGATTGTGCGTTCCAACCGAAGAGATATCTCGCGTAATCGTTGGTGCATTGGTATGAAAGCGCTGGTCTTGTTTCTTTAGATCCAGCGTGTATACATACTATAAAAACTGTCTTAATATCATCCTATTTGTACTTCAAGCTTGGAACGAGAATAATGGCTCCCCTAGTAGCTTGATATCAACCGCCCCAAACCCATTACCGGGTACAACGCCAGGCTCAATACGTCCTTCAGCATTCATGCGCGGAATCTCAGAAATTATCGGGTTGGTCCACTCAGCAAACAGATCCACCGCTCTGAGCCTGTCCGGCCTGGTAGAGGCAGCCAGCTGTAGGTTCTGCGCCGTGGTCAAAGCACAACCCCAAGTATCATCGATAGTAACCATCATATCTAGGTCTACAGCCGCGTCACGGAGGATACGGGCCTTTGTGAACCCGCCAACGCGAGACGGCTTGATGTTGACTCCTGTGATTCCTGCTGCTTTGGCTGACAAAAGATCACTCATGGTGACAATGGATTCGTCGAGGGCAATGGGCAGTCCTGTACGACGCCCAACCTCGGCGCTATCGGAAAGCGATGCACATGGTTGTTCGAGTGGAACGGCGACATCTGCTCCTAGAACACGTGCAAACGTGAGCGCTTGATCAAGATTCCAACCACCATTTGCATCAGCCCAGATATCGATGGATGTAGGAATGGCCTTGTGAACAGCTCTGACCCGATTTGCATCATTTATAGGATCGTCTCCGACCTTTACTTGCATAGCCTTAAGTCCCTTGTCGAGTTCCGCCTGAGCCTTCTTAACGCCGATTTCAGGCGTTCCAAGTCCTACAACTGAAAATGCTCGGACTTGTTTCTGAGTACATGACCGAGCAAGGTGGAGGTGGCCAGACCTGTCGATTTTCCAAGAATGTCCCAACAGGCCATATCAATAACTGCTTTGGCGGCCATACCGGACAATAAAACAGCGTCCATGGCCACACTCACTGTCGCAGGCGAGCGAGGGTCCAGACCCAAAACGTGTGGGCCAAGTAGCTTTAGAGCGGCGAGTTCGCCTTCAAAGAAACTAGGCAGATAATCGGTACCCAAGGGAGCAGTCTCTGCCCAGCCTTCAACGTTATCATCTGTGCGGATCCGAACGACTATGGATTTCGGTCCAGTGGCGACACGTCCGCCCGACATGGAGTAAGAGCCATAACTGTAGTTGGCGTCGTAGCTGAAAACAGTAATGTCGATGATATGCATGGTGGAGGGGTTATCGGAAAGAATACACTAAAGTCTTATTGCCAACTTGTAATGTTATACAGCAATGCATAGAGGATTCAACATTCACTTTATCGAGTCCTTCAAATATGGATTGGTCTTAAATAACACACCATGGACATGCCTCCAATCTAACAGCCAAAGGCGTTGCCCTTATCACAAATTGCCGTAGCTTCATCACAGCCGATTAACTTCCCGCTACGGTACGTCTATCCGAGCGACCGAGACCGGATGCCACCCCCGACTTTGGAGGTTAGCTTAAGCGCATCGACAATGAGGAGAAATGGAGTAAAGTGGATAAATCCCACATTTCTCCATCTCGATATCTCAGCAAGATGAATAACTTCCTTGACAGAGCGTTGGTAATGTCACTCGGCAAACGAGACCGTATCTACGGGACCAAGTTTATCATGATAGAGCCACAAATGGATATGGAGAATCCTCGTTTGATATGGCTCTTAGTTTGTCTCTTATCATTTGTCTGGACCTTATAATCGCGGGGCCCCAAAGTTCAAAAATTACTCGGAGTCTCGGACGATAAGAATTTTTCTCGTCTTTACGAGCCACCAAACGAATATCTCTATAAGTACATATGGCCCACAGTGAGCTTGCAGAGTTTTCGTTTCTTTTATCAAACAATTGTCTCTTGAAACCGCATCCCAAGCACTATGAAGCCTCAAGACCCTGAATCCCTCGGACGCCCGCCGTCCAAAGCTGATTCTGCCAACGAAGCAACCAACGATGCAGTCTTTGGTGAAATCACTGAAGATGGCCCCAATTACCGAAGTGTAAGCTTTTCATTCTTCCCTTGGTGTATTAGATAGATGGCTGACATTGATTAGCTAGGATGGATAGCCACAGCCGCCCTTATGTCCAAAACTATGATCGGTTTGGGTGTCCTCTCAATCCCCAAAGCCTTCGATACCCTCGGCCTCATACCCGGTACGCTATGCCTTCTCGCCATTTCGGCCATCACTTCGTGGTCGAACTACATGGTTGGGTCCTTCAAGCTTAACCATCGTGATGTGTACGCCATCGACGATGTCGGCTACAAACTATTTGGAAGATTCGGTCGAGAGTTTCTTGGATCTGGATACTGGATTTGTAGGTCAATAACTGGTCGAGAAAAGGGCAGGGAATGGTAGACTAACCTGCTTTCCATCCAGACTGGGTCTTTGTCGTCGGCTCGGGACTACTTAGTATTTCCATCGCCTTCAATGCGATGTCAACTCACGGGACCTGTACCGCCGTCTTCGTCGCAGTTGCCGCCATCGTCACCTTCCTTATGGCTAGTATTCGGACACTGGGTCGAATTAGTTTCATCGCGTGGGTTGGGCTCACCAGCATCCTTGCAGCTAGTTAGTGATCCTGTCAACCATTACTATTAATTACTAGCTAACCCAGCCTCCAGTCTTAACACTTACTGTCGCCGTCGGTGTCCAAGATCGACCAGCAGCCGCACCACAGGACGTGCCTTGGGAAACCAATTATGAGCTGTTCAAAAACCCTTCCTTCCCCGAGGCTGTATCTGCAGTGTCTTCTCTCATCTTCGCTTTCGCCGGAACGACTGCTTTCTTTCCCATCGTTGCCGAGATGCGTGAACCTCGGCACTACACGAGGTCTCTAGTCATATGTCAGACCATTGTAACCTCGACCTATCTCGCCATCGGTATCGTTGTCTACTATTTCTGTGGCTCTTATGTTGCTTCGCCTGCCCTCGGTTCTGCTGGTGTATTAATGAAGAAAATCTGTTACGGCATTGGTCTTCCAGGAATCTTCGTCTCGGCGATCATCCTGACACATGTGGGTTCTTGGTGATCATGAATCCTTCCACAAACTGACTATGTTCAACAGATCTCTAGTAAATACATGTTCGTCCGTCTCCTTCGCGATACGGAACACTTAACGGCAAACACTGTTCGTCATTGGGCTACGTGGCTGGGCTGCACCTTTTTCGCCACTATGATCGCTTATATCGTTGCGAGTGCGATCCCTGTCTTCAACAACCTTGTCTCCCTGATCGGCGCCCTCCTCGGCACGTTAATGTCTTTCCAGCCCATGGGCTGCATGTGGTTCTATGATAACTGGCGCAAAGAACGAAACCCAATCTGGTACCTGAGAGCAGCTTGGAGCATATTTGTTATCGCATCCGGTACTTTTCTCATGGTGGCTGGAACATACGGATCTGTGGTCGCTATTATCAACGATTACAAGGCCAACGGCGGCTCGTCCGCTTGGTCATGCGCCGATAACTCCAACTCGGTGTAGAATGATAGAACAAGGACTTTAGAGTTCGGGTAAATAGAATAGATCATAATGCTAGACAAGATTTGTGATTTTGCGGGAAAAAGAAACGTTTCTGTTCCAGAATATACGTGGCGGTCACGATGTATCCGGCGGCAAAAATGGTAAATATTTACATGCATCTGCACTTGGTGATGAACAAATTAAATTACGTGAGAAAATCACATATCAAATCTTAGGTTCGAGAAATCCAACCGAAACAACTTATCAAGTATGCCAGTAAGGGTGTAGGAGGAGACTTGGCATACTCAGGACATTGCTGAGACGAGAGCAAATGGTCTTGATCTTTTTTGATCTCATGGCTTAGTCTTTACCCCGGAGACATCCCAGATGCTAAATAATGCTTCACGCCCACAGCAACGAAAGGGAAATAAAGGCCGAATATTGTGTGTTCTTACTTGTAAGCTACTCTTTGCGAGACGCCAAAACTTAGTTACATAACATTGACTGATAATTCGAAACTTTGCGTGCTCGACATTGTCTCGACAAACGAAGAAATGAACACAGTGGTCTCTCATTCTAGCTCGAATCATTTCGCATAAGGTATGTCTAGAGCTTAGATACAAATTGAGCATCACTCACAACGACGTTATTGTTGTCGCTAGTAGCTATGTCTCGTAGTTTGCGCCTCAAGATCTTGCCAGCGGCGCTCTTCGGTATCAAAGAGACAACCTCAATCTCCTTGAGCCACTTGTGACGTGCCTTATCTTTCTTGACGTGATCCAACAAGTCTCTTGCTGCTTCAACTGACCTTGAGGTCTTCGCAGATTTGAGGACCACAAACGCTTTCGGTCGCTCACCTGCGCGCTCATCAGCGATCCCGCAGACAGCAACATCTTCGACATGCGGGTGCCCGAGAAGAATGTTCTCGAGCTCTGCCGGGGCAACTCCAATTCCCTTGACCTTGATCATCTCCTTCAGCCTGTCGGTGATGGATAAAAAGCCTTCATCATCGATATGTCCCACGTCACCAGTGTGTAGGAATCCATCCTTGTCGAACGTTTCTTCGGTTGCCTTGCTGTTGTCGAGGTAGCCCATAGCAATCTGTGGTCCACGAGCCCAGATTTCACCCGACTTACCGACCTCGCAGTCTTTGCCGGTGTCAAGATCTACAATCCGCACTTCTGTAGATCCTACTAGCGTACCGACGCGGTCGGCATACTTGTATGCGTATTTTGAGGGTGGATGAGCGGTGATGCATGAGCATGACTCGGTCATACCATAACCCTGCTTGAAACCAGTTCCAGCAAAGGATTTTTCGAGGAGAGTTAGAATCTCCCGAGATAGAGGAGCCGCACCAGATGAGAATCGTTCAATGTTGGAGAGGTCATATTTTGCCACCAGCTTTGGTTCACGAACAAGTCGAATCAAAATTGGAGGCACAATTAGAGGTTCTCTGATCTTGTTATCGGCAATAGTCTTGAGCAATGAGTCCAATGTGAATTTGGACAGAACGTAGACATTGGCATTGAGACGAATGGGTAGATGCAACTGATGTACTATGCCAGTGATGTGATAGAATGGCAAAGCTGCCAGAATACGCTTGTGGTTGGAAACAGTGAGGTCCTCGACTTGGAT
>JAASAY010000518.1:0-20884 GCA_014822085.1 Fusarium stilboides
ATAATGACCTTGTCATTTTAAACTTCAATCAAACAAATCAAGTCGTGAATCAGCCAATACGATTAAACCCTTTTAACCACCCCCAAGTCCCTGATTCTTTAAGCACACTCCTCCTCCTCCGCCCTACGACATCAGCCACACAAGCGAGCCAGTGACCCTTGGACCGCTTTTCTGCTTTGGGAGAGAGGGGGACAATCGACACCTTTCTTGCATCTGCAGCTACGCCTCAACCTTTCCTCTCTACTACTTCTTCTCCTTTTTGCGCTCTCACCGCGACTCATCTTTACTCTTCGAATATTGATACTACCCACTCTTCTGCAGTTGTCAAGCACAATTGATTTTGTTACCTCAAGACCACACCCAAAGTCAGAAACCCCTCCCCCGCCATGTCTGCGGTTCCGAGCCCCACGACAAACGGCTTGTCTGCCCAGCAGCAGCAGCAGCAGCAGCAACCATTGCGTTCGGCTCTCAAGAACGAAGATGACGGTGACCGTCCATGTCCTTCAAGTGGTTCTCTCAAAGGTACGTTAGTAATTCTGTTTTCCTAATTAGACGCTGCGCTTCGAATAGTGTTCGACGTGGTGCGTCCATACTGGGGTTGGCGCAACTCAATTTCATCTCAAGCATGTGATGAAGCTCAACTAGCATAAGGAAGGCAGAGTCTATACTCAGGGTTCAAACAACCATAACAAGGTTATGAGACGAAAAGAACATTGTTCAATGTGATAGTCTACCCAGCATCGTTTTTATAGCGTTGCGCGTGTTTGCCTGAATGTCTCCTCTTTCTCGCCCTTCACATTAGGGCATGTTGAGTCTGCGTGCTCCCCGTGTCACTAGAGGTTCGAAGACAGAGTTCTAGAGCTCACATGTAACAGCGGTCCAGATTGCGGAACCCGAATCCGAAATACAAACCCTAGAGGATGAGTCTCAACCTACAAAGCAATTCCCAACCAACCTCCGACGACGTTTGAGCGGCAAACCTCCACCATCTCAACTTCCCAACAGCTCCTCTAGGTCTTCTTTCAGCGACAGTCCCTCCGGTAGTCGCGCGCCTGACGAGACGCCTCCTACTTCAAACCCCTCTTCGCACCACCATCATAGTCACCGTCGGCAGTACTATAGCGAGAAACTGCTCGCTCAAGTTGGAGATTGGCTGGAGCATGAGCGGTCCAAAGCAAAGGCTAAGAAGTCTAAGAAAACGAGCCGTCGGCGCAAGTCCAAATCGCCAACTAAGGACACTAAGGGGAAGACTCCTGAGCAGACCGAGCCCGAATCATCTCAGGGATCCGATCAAGATAACAATGCACGACCTCGCGCTGACTCTATCGACTCCGACTCGAGCGACATCTCTTTCGACAGACTTCAACGTATTTTGGAAGAATCTTTGGCTCACATGGGTATCAGCTCGGTGCCCCATCTAGCCCCTAAGCTGTCCCGCCCAAAACATCGAAAAGTCCCGTCGCGTTCCTCTTTGCGTGGTCCTTCCTCCGATACCGAATACGCCGATGGTGATCCTATTGTACCCAGCTGCGATGCCTGGCTGGACAACTCCAAGACCATGAGCTACGCGGGTGGTAATGCAGATGCTGAAGACCAGGAATTGAACGACGCCGACACCAAAGCCGATAAGGAAAGGGAGAACTGGCTTAGTTTCAAGAACGAGATTATTCGCATCGCCCATACGTTGAGACTCAAGGGATGGAGGCGCATTCCTCTTGGTGGCGGCGACAAGATCTCAGTTGAGCGGCTTAGTGGTGCTTTGACCAACGCAGTATACGTCGTCACACCTCCGACCGAGCTTGACGAAGTCGAGGAGGGCAGAAGAAAGCCTACCAGGATCCTTCTACGTATCTACGGACCCCAAGTTGAACACCTCATCGACCGAGACAATGAGCTTTCAGTTCTGCAGAGACTAGCACGCAAGAAGATCGGACCTCGACTGCTAGGTACATTCCAAAATGGTCGTTTTGAACAGTATTTTGACTCTATCACGCTTACTCCGGCGGACCTTCGGGACGCCGACATGTCTCGTCAGATCGCCAAGCGAATGAGAGAGCTTCACGATGGTATTGACCTACTTCCACATGAGAGGGAAGGCGGACCGGCAACATGGAAAAGCTGGGATCAATGGCTGGATAATGTCGAGCGGATCGCCACTTACCTTGATGATGAGTATGAGAAAGAGGTTCAAGCTCAAAACGGTCGACGCGACTCTGTCGTTCACCTTTGGAAGACGAAGGGTTATGTGTGCGGTACTCCCTGGCCTCAGTTCAGGGACATGATGACAAAGTACCGGGTTCATCTCAACAGCTTCTACAAGGGGGGTCAAAGAGAGGTCAAGGACAATCTTGTCTTTGCTCATAGCGACGTAAGTTCACATGACATCCCGGCACGAATTTTGATTAACAAGCTTGCAGACGCAATATGGAAACATCCTGCGCATTCGTCCTGATGACGAAAAGTCACCGCTTCTTCAGGCTGCCAACAAGCACAAGCAGCTCATCGTCATTGACTTTGAGTATGCGGGCCCCAACACGCGTGGTCTCGAGTTTGCCAATCACTTCAATGAATGGACCTACAATTACCATGATGCTGCGGCGCCATGGGCGTGCGACGAACGACGGTATCCTACGCCCGACGAACAACGTCGCTTCATCAAGGCTTATGTCGATCATCGTCCTCGTTACCAAGGCGGCAGCTCCACACCGCGACTGACTCCTGCTGATAGCAATGCCTCGAGCGGCATGTCCACGCCACTTGCGACACCTAGTAACCCTCCTGCTAGCAGCTCGAGCTCCATCGTTGAGTTCATGCTTGATGCGCGGGTACCCCCTGGCGGATGGAACGCTGCGGAACGGGCCAACGAAGAGCGAAGCGATCAGCGCGTGCGGGAGCTGTTGGAGGAGACTCGACACTGGCGCCCCGCCAATCACGCCCACTGGATTGCGTGGGGTATCGTCCAAGCTAAGGTCCCAGGTCTTGATGACTCTATCAAGGAAGAAGACTTGGAAAGCCCCGACGAGTTTGACTATTTGAGCTACGCTCAAGACCGTGTCATGTTCTTCTGGGGTGACTGCGTGCGTATGGGGCTTGTCAAACTCGAAGAGCTGCCACCGATGCTGCAGCAGAGGATCAAAATTATTGAGTACTAAGTCCGGCCGATGAAAGCTAGCCACGCAGAATGTTGCAGGGGGAGGCAAAGCAGATATGACAGGTGAGTTGATTCCGACTCGCAGAATGCCATAAACTAGATGTCATTCACCACATCGTCTTGGAAGATCGGCAATACTCTTTGCATACTTTCCTCCAGCATTAGTAGGATCAAGATGTGCGGTACATTGTGCAATAGAAGGATGGACATAAAGCATTGCGCATTTGTCAAGTCTCAGGATAATCATCCATAAAAATACACTGCATATCAATAGCTACTGCTTTAGAGTGTTGATTGAAGTATCATTTCGTGAACACGTGCAATGTCTTTCATATCTCATCTAATGCTGGTTTAAATGAGAGGCCGTGATTCTTTGTATCATTCTATTTGCGTAAGAAAATAGTTTATGCGTCAAGCTTGAGCCGATCCAGCATGGCGTCGATCTTGTGCTGGAGGATCTGGTAGTTTCTGGAGTCTGAAACAAACTCATCCTCTGCTTCTTCTCCATCCAGCGTCCGCACAGCTTCTCCGTTCTTGTCTTCACCGTTGCCATTCGTTTCAAAAGCATTCTGGCTGACGCCCGAAACACCATTGGTCCCGTTTGTTGTTGATATGTCCGTTTGTTGTGCCATGGCAGCCGCCAACTCTGCATCAATTTCACCCTCTTCTTCCATCATATCTTCCAGACCAGCATCCTCAAAACGCAATCTGAATCGATCACCAAGATAATATCGGATATCGTCCAGCAGCTCGATAGTATCCGTCTCCTCACGTACAGTAATACGTTGAGCAGATTCGGCGATGAGAGATTGAAAGTCTTCCTCATCTATGTAATCCTCAAGACGATAGGCGAGATAACGCGCTGCGAACTCTTCCAGACGCTGGACGCGGAGATCCCATGCTGCATGGATGACATCGTAGATGTTGATGGGCTCCATCTCGACTTGCTCAACCTCTTCGCCGTTTCTTTGCGCCTCACTGTGAGTACGGTCTACTAGAACATTTGATGTGCCACTACCGAGCGTACTGATAGCCAGAGCTGCCTTACTCTTAAGACCGTCGAGGAAGAGCATGTCTGCAGCGTAGAGAAGATCCAATGCGTGCTCAAGAGGACACACAACTGTCTCTGTGTAAAGAAACGTGAGGATAATCTCAAGAACAGCGGGGGTGCAGTCGACAGTGATAATGCGGAGATGGTCAGCACGTTTGGACTCAACAAAGTCGCCTGAGAACATCTTTTCAAAGTACTCGCTGCGGATGAGCATAGCTTTGTGGGCGGGGTAAAGGTAGGATTTTCGCTTGGTGATGGTGTCTTTCTCGTCGCTGGATGGACCGATGGGTATGCTTGGAGCATCTTGCGTGGGAGTTGCTTGACCTGACTTTTCATCCTCGATATCAATTGGCTCGTCGGCGCGGAGGAGAACGTCTGCAAACATGGCGTTGTCGTACTTCCACTTGACTTCCTTTACCTGGTCTGTATCCACGACCATTTTGTGTCCCAGCACATTCTGTTTAAAGAAGTCTTCAAGCTGACCTCTAGCTCGTTCCACCTCGGCTTGATACCGCTGTCGAGCAAGTCTTCTATCTCCGCCTGCGAGAATAGTCTCCCATAGAGATTCAACCTCAAGCTGCTTGCTGACCTTATCCAAGCCCTTGAGTATATCCTCTTCTGAATCAGCGCCGCCAATTGGGGCTATTTCACGCGGAACCTCTCCCAAGTATAGATACCTCAACACAATGAGGTAAGACTGCACAGGGATGCCGCTGGCAAGCTTCCAGGTAGCCGTATCCGGGATGGCGGCGAGCTTCGAGCGAAAATAGGGGGACCGCGCGACAAGGAGAAACTTGTGCAGGTCAAAGGAGCGGGAGCCAGAAACAAGAGTGATGTCTGCTGTCTTGGGACTCGTGCGGCCGAGGAGAGTTGAGAGGTGGGTGGACCAGTAGACGTAAGGATCTGAGGACTTTGAGAAGTCGTATTGCAAGAGAAGGTTGCGGATGCGATCGTTAAGGGCGTTATAGATGCATCGCTCACCTTGAAAGGTGTTTCGTTCAGCGAGGGCACCTGAAGTGTGTTAGTAGTGTATGAGATTTATGAGTTGTAAGCGATGAGATGCCAACTCAATCAGCTCGACTCATATCAACAATACCCAGTCAATTGAGATAGATGTTACTCACCTGATTCTAATAGTAATTGAACAAGTTCATAATGTCCACATAAACTAGCCTGCTCATATTAGCCCTCAGCCCAGACGAGAGTCCCTTATCTCAGGACATACAATAATGAGAGGCGTGTAATCGAACAGATCCTTGCCATTGATGTTCACTCCACGACTAATGAGTTCCTGACATGTTCGCAAATCTCCATGTCGACACGCCATAAGGAATTCGTGAAACTCGGGGCTCTCATCGAGAGGGTTCTCGTCGAGGAGGACGCCACTCTCAATGAGGCGAGCTTCTTCGCCGAGTTTGCCTTCGAGCTCGAATTTGCGGAGAACCATGATTGTATAAGTATAAGTAAACGATCTAAAAAGAATACGACGAATATTATGAGGCCGATATCTTCCCCCTATAAAGATAAACAGGCTTAGGTAAAAGAAAGTCTTGTTTAAAAGTGTCTATGAAAAGAGGTTCAATTCTTTATCTCCGAAACCGCCGCTCGTCTCGTTCTAGTTCATGATTATCAAAGCATGGAGATCCCCCTCCAAAGGAAAAAAGTCGCCATCATCACCGCCAGGGCTTCTCAGCCAATCAAAACGCCAGCGCCCCTCGACTGCGAAACGACGTCACTGCGGTGAGCCTTATCGATAAGAGCATTTCCCGGATCATTGCCGGTTAAAACAGAGCTTGGACCTTGTTGCCATGGCAGCAGCGATGGGGTGTTTACTTCCAATCAGGACCGAGGCCGTGGGACGAGTGGCCGGGATATGGGTCTTAGCAGCGAGTTGCACGAACAACGCAAAATAGATCCCATTTGCGTTAAGTTGGACCTTGTTTCCTCTTCCACTTCCTTTCTCAACTTTCAATCTTCAAACCTCCTCACACCATCTTACTACTAACCACAGCAGGGTTTGTCTTTGTTCTGTCTCTTGTCTTTATTTTATCGCATTCGCATTCACGCACTTTCACGGTTCTAGCGAGAGTTGATTTGGTTGCATGGATTGAGTTCGCCCGTTGACCGTGAATAACTTCATCATGTCTTCCGAGGACAAGTACGAAACGCTGGAGAAGATTGGTAAGTTCTTTTGACTGATACTGCAGCAACAATTGCGCTTCGTCTTCTACCTGCGCCGCTATGTATCGCCCATTGACAGTCAACACCAACTGACCGTTCACGTCTCTAGGCCATGGCTCCTTTGGCATCATCCGCAAAGTCCGCCGCAGGACAGACGGCTTCATCATGTGCCGCAAAGAAATCTCCTACCTCCGCATGTCCCAGAAGGAGCGCGAGCAGCTCCATGCCGAATTCCAGATTCTGTCGCATCTGCGTCACGCAAACATTGTCGCCTACTACCACCGCGAGCATCTCAAGGTCAGCCAGGACTTGCACCTCTACATGGAGTACTGTGGCAATGGCGACCTCGGACGTGTCATCAAGGACCTCTCGCTGAAGGGTCAGCGAGCTCAGGAAAGCTTCGTCTGGAGCATCTTCAGCCAGCTCGTCATGGCGCTCTATCGCTGTCACTATGGTGTTGACCCTCCCGAGGTTGGCGCCAATGTTTTGGGACTGACGCAGGGAAATGCTGCGGGTGGTCCTAAGGTTCCTGCTGGTACCATGACTATTCTACACCGAGACTTGAAGCCCGAGAATGGTGAGATCTCAACAATGGCTTTCTTTGTTTGCAGTTCAGTGTATGCTAACGAGATACCCTTTAGTCTTCCTCGGCGAGGACAACTCGGTTAAGCTGGGAGACTTTGGTCTCTCCAAGATGATCAAGTCCCACGACTTTGCCTCCACCTATGTCGGCACTCCCTTCTATATGTCGCCCGAGATCTGTGCTGCCGAAAAGTACACACTCAAGTCCGACATCTGGTCACTGGGCTGCATCATCTACGAGCTCTGCGCACGCGAGCCTCCATTCAACGCCAAGACGCACTTTCAACTGGTGCAAAAGATCAAGGAGGGAAAGTTCCCTGCGTTGCCCGACATCTACTCTCCCGAGCTTTACCAGGTTATTAAGGACTGCCTCCGGGTGAACCCTGACCGAAGACCCGATACTTCGGAGCTCCTGAACCTCCCGGTGGTCAAGCTCATGCGCAAGGAGAAGGAAGTTGTCGATCTCAATAAGAGCCTCCGCCTCAGGGAAGATTCACTCCGTAAGAAGGAGAGAGAAATCAATGAGAGACTCGCCAACATGGAGAGGGAGAAGGAACTCATCCGAGAGGAGCTGGACTCGTCTCTGCGAAGAGAGTGGGAGGTCAAGGCGCGTCTTGAGATTGACCGTCTTGCTAATGCAGAGATTGAGCAGCTTCAGAGCCGCTTTGAAGAGGAGGTTCAAGCCCGCGTCGAAACTGAACTGCAAAAGAAGACAGTAACGTTTGTCGACTCGAGACCACAAAGCCGAGAGGATGAGTATGATTCATCAACGGGCAAGTCGGATTACAAGTCGGATTACAAGTCTGACTATCCTCACTCCTCTATCGGTACCAGCGAACATGAGTTCCCTTCGACAACGGATCTCACCGAGTACTCTATCGATAGTCCCGAAGCTCCTCGAGAGGCCAAGAAGAGCACACGCACACCCTTCAGTCGTGCGCAGACCATGTTTGTGGGTAACCCAGCTGGTACACCCATGGACGTCGAGATGGGCTCACCAAGCCCTATTGCTATTGCATCACTGTCTCTATCACCGCGTCGCAATGGAAACACCAAGGCTCCTACGTCTACATCAGGCAATATCTTTACTGCTAATGCCAACCGAAACTCTGGCGACTCTCGATGGGATCTTCCTCGCGACACATTATCTGACTCTGAAGACGAGGATATCATCCCATCTCCTACGCGCAATATCAAATCTTCCAAGAACCCTTTCACTTCCAAGACGCGCCCTGTCCTGATGTCGCAGAAGTCATGCCCCATCAACCGCCTGAAGCCCCAGTCATCAAACTCGGGCTTCGTTTCCAAGCAGATCCCTCCTCCTGAACCTCCACGATCGCCTAGCCGCCGTCTCAGCAAGATCCCCTCAGCGGCCAACCTTCAGTCGGATAGCAACACCTCCAATGGCCAGGGCTTGACGCGCCAGTCGTCTCTTAACAAGAAGAACAACTCCGACGACGGCTTGGGCAAGATGGCAGCCAAGAATAACATTCGAGGTCGTACCCTCGTCGAGCTCCAGCAGGCTCGCGCCGGTGGCCGCCCCATGAGCGCCATCGTCATGCCCAGCACGGGAGAAAACGTCAGCCCCAAGAGGGCATTCCGAGACCGCATCGGCGCCGAGCGCAGGTCGAGCGGTGATGAGCCAGTGGCTGTCTGGGACCCCGAGCGAGACGAGATGCCGAGTCCATTCCTGGTCCGACAGCGACGTATTGCTCGGGTGTAGGCCGCCTCTGTGCTTGTCGCCTGAAAGAAGTAATGATGAAGAAGTAGAGATATTGGTGTTGTTTGTTTTTATATGCATTAGAGGCGAGCATGATGATGTTGCTGCGTTACCTTTTACATACCTCTTATTCTTCGTTTTTATTCTCCCTCTCTCTTTCGCCTTTCATTTGTCTTTAATCCAAACAGAGAGATGAAAGGTCTCCCTCATACGTGAGGATTTGGAAACGAAACATGGAAAACTTATGGGCGTTTTTGGCGCGAAAGGAAACATGGCATGCATGGATGGTTATTGTTTACGCTCTGTTTTTGCTTGGTTCTGCCGTTTGCTTGTCTAGGGCGATGAGCATGTTTGGCATAGTATCATGATGGTCAATTGAGCAGACTCAATTGATTAATGAAGGGGGCGTTGAACGTCTGCGGTTTTTAGTGAGGGATGGAATTGAATGAATGGGATTGACTGGGATGGGTTGGATTGGATTGGATTGGATTGTGTATGTTTGTTCTTTAGACGTTGTAAAAAAAGACAACGACACTCATCTATGTGCTTTCTATCTGGTGAAGATACAACCTATTAGGTATCCTGAAGTCAATATCTTTGGCCCCCAAATGTCAAAGAGCAGCAGGCTTCCTCATAGGATCGTGTCGATAACTTAGATTCGGTGAGTATCCAATGAGATGGTGAACCGTTAAAGTGCAGCATCGTCTGCAGGTAAACCCTTGCCTGCATAAATAAAACAACGTCATTGGGTAGTCAACATCGTCATGAGAATGGATGCATACCCAACTTACACCAACTCTCTGATGAACCCAACTCTCTCATACCTTCTCTCCTCTTCTCGCCTCAATCCAAAAACCTGATGAACCAGCTCAGGCCGTATTATTATCAGATCATAAATCATATTTTTGGTCCACCCGCCAGCCAGCCCTATCCAACATCTTCCATCATACACGTCAGCCAGCTAAATCCTCTTAGTGTTGGGCATCACTGCGTCTCCCCCGTAGTTGATGCTTCAACCCGCCTTGCATATGCGTCGCAGCTCTGCACCCCAGAACCAGTCGTGCAGACGAGGCGAGCTGCGGCTTGCATGATCGTTCAACGGCGCAATGACACGACTCGAGTAGGCCCAGAAAAAGTCGAGATGCGGTGAGGAAGACCTGCTAGTTAGCATCACTATAGACAAGGACATCCATGTCTCTTGATGTCACAATGAAGCTGAATATGCCGATAGTTCCAAGTAGAGAAACCAAATGTTGAGGGTAAGTATTTGCAGTGCTAGACAAGAACCAAAAGGGTATTTTTTCCATACGCGAGCTTCAACACCATGTTTGTTTGAGCAAGAGATCCAAGCAGTCAACCTAAAGCTGAATGCGTATACGCATACATGTATCCAACAATGGGCGCATTTGAACGCCGAGTAGCACCAAATCGCAAAACAAACCAAATAACAAAAACATTAAAATAGGCCAGGCCGTGAGGCCAATTCCATCTTGCGTAGACGTAGCGTGTTGTAGCCGTGAGGCCCATCAATCTTCCTAGATTCCCACGTTTCGGGCGCCCTCCTTGATCTTTGTGTCGTAATGATAGGGAATTGAGCCTGAGCAAAATCCCTTTCGCAATGTGCAGTTAAGCACGGCGGTCCTGTGTAACCCGCGCAGGACTTTGTCTTTTTTCGAACCCTTTCCCGTCTTCTTTTCGGATCTTTTAGTCTTTTTAATTTTGTGTTTTGTGTGTCAAGAACTGTAAGTGAGTGGTCGCTGACCACTTCTTTATGCCATTGAGAGCAAGCCAAGGCGCTTATAAATGGTCGTTGGCCCGTTTAGTGTCGTGAACGGTGAGAGCTGCTGTGACGATGGGAATGGCCATGGCTGCGGTGGGACGAAGAATGGTGCGACGACGAGTGCCGATGGTGGTGGTGCCGGCTAGAACTACCGCTGCTTTCGAGATCTCGCTCCAAGCTTTCGACCCTTGACCTATAGCCTTTAACAATTTCCTTGATATGAGCGATACGGTCAAAATCCACTTCGAGCTCGTCGAGTTGCTGTAGAATCTCGGTATAGCGAGCAATCTCCGCGTCGGCACCGCCAATGATCCCGTCAGCTTCATCATATTGCAGTTGGGTGAATCGTTGCGCTTCGTGACTCAGGTAATTAATTCGTTGCTCAATGCTAGCCATGAGATGATCAAAGTAACGACCCAAAGCAGAAAGCGAGGAGCTGTCGAGTAGTAGAAGACCTTGACTGCTGGCGCGACTAGCGGCGCGAGAGCTGCTAGACCCCCCTCCCAATGCCGCCTGCCCTTGGCGAAGCAGCTGGATCTCCTCGTTGGTGAGCCCTAGCTGGGTGTCCGGGACAGCCTGTGAGGACATGGCGGGCAGCAGCTGGAAGGGCTGCTAGCTAGAGCGTTGAGAGACCAGAAGATTCGCAAAGGCGGCTACGATTGAGGTTTGGGGGGTCACGCAAAGGTTTTGGCTTTCGGGATGGTTGCAGGACTACGAGCAGGTTGAAGATCAGTGATGATTCGAGCCGGTGGGCGAGGCGAGATTCGGTTTGTGTATAGTACGGCTGCGGCGACTCGTGACATGGACTGTGTTGAATCGAAAGCGGCCGTATGGCCGGAGAACTTCTGTTGCGGCGATTGAGTGAGGGAGACAGCGTCGAGGTGGGTAAAGAAGATGGTGATGCCAATGGGCGCAACAAGAGCGCACACAGAAACGACAGCGGGGGATATAAAGAAAACGACGGCGACGGCGAATTTGAGGATGAGAGTAGATGCGGCGATGTTAGAATGGAGGTGCGGCGTGCTGCGCAGAGCATCATGATATCGCGACCAATACGATCATGAGCATCATCGGTGGGGATAGAGTATCGGTATCGGCGTCTATCGACTTTGGCGATTTCGGGGTAGTAAGTAATTTGTCTAGAGGCTCCCAGACCTCAAAACACCCGAAGAAAGAAGAGGAGGAGGAGGAGAGAGCGGTAGAGGGAGTCGGGTCTCTTTTGGGGAATAGACCGGAGAGTCGTGATTGGAGAATGGGGGGATACCCAAGAAGTTGGGATGGATGGAGAGGGTGGGGGAGTTGAAGCGGCAATGTACGTATTATAGTTCCGTAGTAGGTACTGACTGCCCTGTAGAGAAAAGGCCCGGTATACCGATTGCGACCGACTGGGGTTACTGTAGGTTTCGGTGAGAGAGGCAGGGATGATTTGACGAGGGGGTCACTTTGGTATTGCGACCCAAAAGTCGATTTCGGTTGATGAGGGTCTATAAAAGTAGATTCTCGATACTGGGATGCGACCGGGGACTCAAGGTGATGAACTGTGATGCGCAGGTTTCGATCCTTTGAATTGATAAGAGGCCAGCTCGGGTTGTTAGTCTTTCTCCGAGTCTCTGCGGCTGGAATTAGGCCATGATGGTTGGTGGTGTTTTGAAGAAGTGAGGAACTAACCTTGGGTAGCGTGATAGGATGAGATGGGAATGGATGGGGGGAGCAGTTGAGATGGGGAAGGAGGATATCCAGAGGTGGTTGCACAATTTGCGGTTGCACGTGCAAGCGATCAATTATCAATTGATTCAGCCGCGGATATGAGATAACCTGACTGATCCAAGATGGATCTCGGTATCGCTTTACGATGAGTGAATCTTTTGTTTGTCGAGTAAGGTATCCGTAAGGTAAGGTACAGAGTAGATAGAGATAGATACCCGATTGATTGCCCTTGGCTGGGCTAACCAAGGTACCGACAGAACGGGCACTGGTGCAGGACCTGGACCTGGACCTGGAGCTCTAAAAAACCCAGCACTTGATTTGGTAGCGCGCGCTAATTGAAGCTCCCTTGTCATTAAATGACGATCTCTGAGATACCCAGGACAAAGTTTTGCTTTTTTACTGACTGGGGAACGGCAGATGAGAAAGAGACAGCCGAAAAAGCAAGCAAAAGCCCAGAGGATCAACAGCGCAGTGCAGCTGAAGGAAGAACTGTTGGGGAACCGCTGTTTTCAGGCCTAACAAGGTACGTACGTCGCAGGGCTTTGACTCTAGCTGTCTGATAAAAACGTCTTGAGGCGTCTTTCAAAAGCAACTTGTACTTTGGGCGCTGGATCATAAAGGGTCGGTGAGACGAAACTGAGCGTCAGAGATGCGTACCTGGGCGCCCAGACCGCAGTGAGAGATCTCGATGGATCTTCTATCGGCGTTGGACTAACGGAGGAGGAAAAGAGACACCAAAGAAGAAAAAGAAAGGAAAAGAGAGAAGAAGAGAGGAGACAATAACAGAGACAAAAGACAAGAGAAGCCTCTTTTATTTAGTGGATAGAAGGGAGGAAGAAAGCGACACGCACGATGAGGTAGACAATAACACGGAATATCAGGAGATGGATCATGATACACTACAATACATCTCGGCAGCTCTCATCCATGATCAAAAATAAACATACGACAAAATTGCCCATATGAAATGAACGACCATCCTCGGGAACTCGGATCATGAGCCGTCCATGTCTTTTTTCCCTCGGTGAGACTATGAACAAACCTCACCTCGGTTTGACTTCCATCTCGATACTAGGCCCAACCCATGCACCGTAGGTATCGGTATTGACCGCTTCCTCCTCCATAATAGCAATTTACCATGTTATGTTAAGCTTTCATGCCCTCTGCTGACCATGACGAACATAGAGTGAGTCCCTAACGTTAGGGTCTATCCCGGTCTGTAATCCATGTCCACCATCACTAAGAGCCACATTTTGGTGGAGGGGAGCCACCGCGGGGAGCAATGCTGAGGAGCCCCGAGACGAGATGGGATGGGACTATATTTGTAGGCCGTCGTCATGTCTCGTTCATCACGCCAGTTATAGCGGTGTCCAAAGAATCCTCTGTGTACTGTTGTTGTATCAAGTAGTCTGAAGGATTATAGTGCGTGCATATTACCATCACATCTATATTCGACATTCACAAGTCAATATCTCACTGTATCATGGTTGAAGCACACCACCAGCCCTACTGCCCGAATCGGTAGGTGCTAATGTAATGCGCACGTGTATCTCCCGTCCATGCACGAACGGTTCTAGCTCCACTCGATTCATGTGCTTGAATACACCTCCAACTGATCATCACCTACTCGGATAATACAGTTGTGTAGATGCCATCTCTACAACCTTGAGCATTGATATCACCCGGGACACACAAGCCAGCGCCTACTGACTCAGCCTGAAACCCCCAGTCATGTCTCATCACACTCAGACTCACCCTCACCCCGACCCTCGAGTTTAACCTCGCAATTCTGCTCCGTCGATCCGGAAATCGGCGTCCAGCTCCCCGAAACACAAGCTCCAAGGTCCAAAAGCTGGCGATTGGGCCATTGCTTGTGGCGCGCGCCAGCCGAAACACATCCTGGCATCCACTATCCACTAACACACCAAAAAATTATACAGAAGACCTTCAGGGATCATCGCCCATTCGTTTACGTTTGCTTGTCGAGTTCGTCTCTACACCTGTTGTAGTTCGTCTCGCTATGCACAGCACTGCAATGCAGCTGCATCATGCATCTCCCGCTGACCTGCAGCACCTCTTCAGCCTCAATATTCATGAAATGACGTCCATGCTATATATATCACTCACCAGAGTCACCACAATATTCACTACCAACAACTGTTTCGTCGTGTTTATAACTCGAGATACAAACCTAGGTACTCAACCCCAGAACCTGGACGTTTCTCTGCGCCTCCCCCACTCTGTGATCACAACCCCGAGATACTTCCATACATGGTAAATTTGCCGGCTCGACCCCCGAAGGTGCCCTTCCACCCAAGCAATATGCCTGTTCTCCCTCTGCGTTGCATCAAGTGGCACGAGGACAGCCAAAAGGATTGTGTCAAATGCAGCTTGCCGCTGCGAGTAATACAACCCTTGTGCCCTGTCTCTTGGCTTTGTCACTCGCTCGATCCAGCCACATGTCTTCACTTTTTGTACCCAGCAATCACCTGGCGATTCGCTGTGATGGAACGCCGTGTTACAAGTTCCTTACAAGAGCTGTTTGATTCCAGAGTGTTCTCCACGCTTTTGTGATCGCAGTATTGACGGGAGGCTGTAGTTCACATGCTTCTGTCCATGGATTAATTGTAAGTGTGGTGGCAGAGTAGTAGCAAGATTTGAACTGGGAATACCGTCCAAGTTTGTCGATCTACTCTGGGTGTGGCTGGGCTGGGCTTAGGCTCTTGGAAAAGATGATAATCAGGTCACTATCGTCACACGAAAGTAGCCGTAAATTATGCGCACAAACTTGTGTTTTCATCACGCATTCGCAATCAATAGTTACCTACGTGTATGCTTCTCCCTGCTGTCTATCTCGTACACTTCGTCCAGGTTCTCGGAGCTAGCAATATCAACCTTGGGGCGCTACTCGTTGGAACCAGCGCAATAGGATCTATTAACCTTGAGACAAATTTTATGCTCCTCTGGATTGAGAAATATCTTCCCTTTGCTGGTTTGACAGCATAGTTGGCTAGTTAAACCGTACGCACCGATACCGACCAGACTGTCAAGTTAGGGCTATTACTATATGTAAACTTCTAGCATATCTACCTTCATAAGGATACTGCGACCCTTGGCTTGATGCTTGGCGCATCTGGTGTCAGGTTTCGAATGTAAAGCGCTTAAGGGTGTACTTGCTTGAACTGTCAGGCTCTGTTCTGAGCCGACCTCAAGTTGAATCTAGATTGCTAGCACCAGTGAGTTCAAGGTTACCATCCTGTCATATGAACAAACTCATTGTTGTTTCTGGAATATGCTGTACAGGCAGATTATGTATGGTAGCCTTCACAGGTATCTCGCTCAATACCAGTGTATTCAGCGCTGCCATGCATATATGTTTACATCAACAAACCTAGTGACATTTGTTAGATGTCAAGGCTCGCCGGCACCACCTATTAGCGCGTACATCACAGTTATCGGAACACGCAGTCACTCACATTGCTTTCATCATATCACTCTCTCGGAGAAAATAGACGAAACGCACCGTGATCTCCCTGGCTTCACACACGTATCACGAACATCACATCAACTCTATTGAACGTGTGAAGGGGTACCAAAGGGAAAAGACTATATATACAAGCCACACTCATCATTCCAACAATGTTTGCTTGAGTTGAAGCTTCCTCCTTTCCCATGCCCCTTTTCTATGGTGATGGGCTCGGCGCTCACCCACTAATCAGTCAACACCTACTTAGCCCCAGTGAAAAACCATACCTAAATAATACTACTAGGCATCTGGGCTTTTGTTTTGAGTTGTGCTAACATACCTTATATCATGGTACGATAACTTCTACTTGTCATATACACAGAACACTCACTCTAGCACCATGCCAAATCGAGTTGTGTAAATTCTCGTCGACACCTGTGCTACGACGAAGCTATCTAGTATTAAGACTTGAGCGATTCTTATTATTTGAGCTCCCATTACTTACTTATATATACTTCAGGTTAGGTATGGGAACGCCTCCATTGACGACCCGCCTCCGATTCTTATAGGCGTCGTTTCATTATCTTGTCAACAACCCTGAATAAGGCACACCATTATAATACACCAAGTCTCTTACTTTTCGATTTGTTTTATCAGTCTCGTCACTCACCCCTGACGCGTATTGATTGGCCATGCAGGCGCACTACGCACTGTGATGCGTAGGCTCCTCACTCAAAGTGAGCAGATGACCTAGCCCAAAAGCAAAGCAGGTAACTATCACTCCTTCTTACCAAATTGCCTAATGCTCAAATTATCTCACGGTCTTGGTCCATAATCGTCGTGAGTTTGCCCCTTCGACAAACTAAAGCAATGCCCCTAGCCCTGTTGCATCTGTCGTCAAAGTTCTACTTGTCATTTTCATCCAAATTTAAATATATGACTACTCTTGGTATGATACTTAGGCTTGCTGGGTTGTAGCAGACTATTGAAGTCATTCCTGCGGCGCGATTGCCCTTGTTCCATCCACCCGTAAAACACCTGTGTTTTGGCTGACTCCCCTCGAGTAGAGAGCATGCAAGACATGACGGTAAAGAATGCCTTGTCGATACCTGGCAAGGACTTTCGCTTTCCTCCAAATTCAGGTATATTCATGTTCATACTGCAACTTACTTATTAGGCTCTGCCTTGCATATCCGGGGGAGGGACATGACTTCGAGCGCGCTAAGGTCCACGGTCTGTCTGGTAGAGCACGCACGGCACTCTAGATACTAGTGCCTTCGTAAAGGCAAAACGAGATAAATGATAAAACCACTCTTGGTTATAGTACTCAATTCTCTTCATTTGGAAGCGATTATGATGCAAGTGTTCCCCATTTTGTCATGAAGCTGCACTTCGATATACCTTCAATGACACGGCATAACATGATACACACTTGTGAATGTAGAGGCACATTATCTGACAAGATTACAGATTATGCGTCTAGAAACATCATACCAGAATAGGCAGGGTCGAGAAAGGTACTTATAGTGTATAAAAACTATTATTCAGAGACATGTTGTTATTGCCTTCCTCAACCTCAGGTTTAGGGTAGCCAGAGATATCAGAGCGCATACTTTCGAGGACTATCTCGACATTCATACCTCTAGTAAAAGCTATTTCTATTATATTAGAAGCAAGAGTGTATCTTGGCCAGTATCGTGTGTCATGGTATTATCATGCTAGTAATGCTGCGGGCTCATGGCAAGCGAGTTACACCTCGAGTAGAATCTAAAAGAGAGCGTTGAACACTAAAGCAGTTGGCCTGGTAGGTCCAAGGAATATATGTCTACAGAACAAACTGCATTTAGAGATACAGTTGGATCATAGTACAATGTCTGGCCACAAGTTTGAGGCATACGTCAGAGTTGTGTATTCCTATTGTCAGATTCACTACCGTATTGACTGCGTCACCACATCGCCTCTAGAAACAAAGAGCAAGATACTCCATTCTGCTCACAACCTGTAAATCAGAACTCACGAATTGAGGTGTCATAAAAGCACAATGTGATAAGACTACACCTTTGCTCCAGGCGCTCAACGTAAAACACTTGAAGCTCACATTCAACCTTACATCTTCACTAGACACTCACCGAAACCAACGCCCTCACTATTATCACACCTATGCTACGACCATACACTTACCAAAGCTCGACTCGAGAACTTTTTAATTGAGTCAACGGTCACCTCAAAGCTAAAGTCTTATATCACAGTCAACATGCAGAATGCATGCCAGCTAGGAGCATATATCGGCTTATAGGCGCATACACCAGTGCATACAGATATGAGGAGCCAATCGCGTCATTAAGACATCAATCCACCCAGCAAAGGATTCAACACTATTGCCTTAGCATCTGCATTCTATGACGCTGGCTGACCGTTCAGCGTAAGCCATATGCAGTCCAAAGATACTAACGACGAGGTGATGAAACAGGTTTCAACTCGAAACAATGGAACCAGTCTCGTTTAAAGTCAATAAAAATACAACAGAGACAAATAGTTCATTACTTTTAGCAAAAAACCAAGGGAGAAATGCAAGAATTCTACACAGCCATGTCTCCTGCAGAATGAAACAAAACATTCCCTTGAGTAAGGTAGCCTCACCAAAAAGCAAAATGCTCACAACGAGACATTACCAGTCCGTGCTCGAGTTGAGGCTTGTTGCCGCGTACAGCTTGCATCTGGGTCTGGGGGCCCAGTATCCGCGTAAGGGTCCTAGACGACGATCACAGCGTAGGGTGTTGTTCAGGGGTTTCGTTTTTGGTATCTCTGTCACGTCTGGCGCAGCGTAACATCGCGTGTCTATTCCCCTTCGGGCTTTCTTGCTTTTGCAAGTGAAAGTGCGCTTGGACAGAGGCTTGGCCCCTGCTCCCGAAACCTGAGACGCCTAGGATACTTCGGCGTGGGGCCTTTTTTGAGCCAGGGCTTAGTGTTTCTTTGCTTTTTTAGGTCGTGGGCTCTGAACTCTGCTTATGTGAAGATGATAAAGATTGTCTAAAGGGAAGAAGGGAGTACGTACCTGCGTACGTCCAGTCCCTAGCGGACGGGAATGACATGCCGTTTAGCCTGATGGAATAACACTACTGCCAGAAATGAAGATCTGTCAATAGGTTAGTATACTAACGTAAATTAATGTCGGCACTTACAACAGTGTTTGGTTAGACCAATAAGGTTCAGTCCTTGGTTCAACACCGACAATAGGGAACCGAAGCTGATGATGTTCAGTTTCCACCGCTCTTCAGCTGACCTCGTTCGATTCCCGAAGTAGATCCCGTCCTTGCCAGGGCCAAAGATGGAAGTGTGACCGACAGAGAGCTGAGTGATTTCTGAGATGTTTCCTACCCACGTCAATAGAACCCTATGGCTGACACGATAACCCCGAGTGTTTGCAGCACTCCGTGGACATCCAAGATTTGGCCTGAGACTGAAGCTGACCAAGAACGGTTGATAATCTTGGCAGTGACCCTGGCTGTCCCTGCTGTATGTATCGTGAAAGTTATCTCCCCTCCCCTCTCCTGAGTCAGTCTGTTGCAGAAAGTTGGCAACCTGGTCACTCAGAAGCCGGAAAACGTTTGATGATAGTCGGTTAGGCGGCAAAAGCAAATAGGGATACCGGAAAAGCGTTTGATTGCAGTTAAGGCAGTCCGGGCAGTGTGGGTTCTGCGGAGCTTAACCTTTTCATGGTAGCACGGAAGGATAAGAACCCTCGTGGAAGTAGGGTCTTTGTCGATCAATATCCTTGATTGACAGTAAACGTATGAAATCCTGCTAAGTGGACTGAATAGGTGGATATGCATATGGATATGGCCGTCGGCATGGCTTCGAGAGGAAAGGCTGCGGAGTTTTCCGTCTAGATACCCCGTTGACATGCCGGGATGAAACGTTGAGCGCAGATGACATGCCACCCAGGCTGCCTCAGCTGTGATCTCGGGCTGTTGAAAGTGTGGGATGGATCGAGGATTTAGCAGAGGAACGGAGGTTTGTGGACTGGCCTTGCGGTGACCATTGGGACTTTGTGATAACCCTTGCCCAACCCGACGACATGACATGGCATGTCATTACCACGAGGATGGATAGATCTACCATGTGCAACAGGGAATAGGACCTTGTGTCGCATCTTTTTCATGAGTTGCGCAGCCTTGCAGACGATCAAAGCACAAACAAGTCTTTTGATCCGACTCCCCGTCTTGGTTAATGTTTCAGGGTGATTCTCAGTATAGTATGTAATTGTATGCGTATTCACAACTGCCGTGATATGTCAGATTCATGAACAGAGTGGCGCTCTCCTCAGTTATCCCCCGCCGCGAGAAGGAAGGGAGACCCTTCAATGACGATGTGACAGCTTTGACACAAGGCTAGCAGAATTGACATGTAGGAAGCGAGAAGCTAGCAACTTGACAGCCAAATCTCATATAAAGACGGTGAAGACAAATGCAACGGTTTTGGCGCGAAAACTAGGAAGTCCCTTGCTCATGCCCGCCGCTGCAGTGACATGCGGGTGGGCAATGGAGTGATTCAGTGTTTCTATTGCCGCAGTCGGGACGCCAAGACGTTGAGAGTCAGACGTAGCAATCACAGGAACAGTGTCAAGATCTCAGGGGGGAAAGTAATCAGGTTTAGGAAGGCCCGGCAGTTGAAGAATTAGTTGGTCCATGCGTAGCGAGCGCGGTGATGACGACGATGCTTTTGGCATGGTGTTGATGTTTTGAGTGGGATCGCGTGAGGTGAATACCTAGAATACCTTACTAGGCCAGACAGGACGGACTAACATCGGCAAACTTTTATGAGGCAGATCCTTCCCAAGGGCGATATATGACCAGCCAGTAACTAATAGTACCAAGAAAGTTTAAAAAAAGGCGAGTTGGCCGATGAGATGAGCACGATCCTATTGTTAGGTAGGGATACCCATCTATAACTCATCCGGACTATAGCTATTGCAACTATACAATTCAGGCCGGGATCGAAATCGACCACTCATAAGAGACAACACAGATCATGTATGATCATGGAGGTTTCCGTCTGTAATCAAAGCAAAGACCACAAACAAGCATGGATATCTCGAGTTGAGTCTGGTGTTTTGACGTCTTGGTGAAGATGCAGGCTTCATCCTGATCGACCTCGTGCTATAATCATGGCCGTGGTGGATTGGATGGGAAATCCTCACTCCGGCAGTGAGAGTTAGGACGGGAGGGGTGTGAGGGGTGTGAGGG
>JAASAY010000519.1:0-36415 GCA_014822085.1 Fusarium stilboides
CTCCCCCTCCCCCTCCCTGCGCTGTCTTCTTTCTTGCCGCCGACGTGCAGCGTTGGCTTGGGGCTTCGACAGGGGTCGAAACGTGCTGGCGTTGAATCTTGTCTGGATGACAAAGGCGACGAGACTTCTCGTTGGATCGTCACATTATGCTGCTATCTCTTAGCTCTCGACGCATTCCCCCTCGTCTTTTGCTCCGAACCAAGCAATCCCATTGTCAACTTACTCTCTGCAGACGCATCTGCTAGGTGCCTTAGGTCACCGATAAGTGGTACCAGACATCAAAGCCAGCCAACGGGGAGTGTGGGAAAGCTGGGTTACTGGTGTCTCAGAGGCTCTCTGATCATAACAAACAAACATGAGTTGATCGCGTCTTTTTCGACGTCCGATTTCAAGGTCGTCATCGAGCAAACGCTTGAACTCGAGAGTTAAAACCTTTCATACAAAACAAAAGCATCGCCTTTGATTGTTCCATGTGTGACATTCGGCCATTATTCACATTTGCCTACCTGCAGCCGCTCCTAACGCACCCAAGAAGCTGGCCATACGCCGCATCTCTTATGCGAGGTCCCGAGCAAGTCTAAGTCAATACCAACGGCCGGCCGCCTGGGGTTGACCGCTTCTGAACCAAACCAAGGAGACAAGGACGTGGTAAAAGGTACCTGAATACCAAACGCTGCCACCGCCTGTTGCTACAATAAGCTTGCAACAATAGCGAGCTTACCTCGAGCAAACAAACACCGGCATCAGGTCAAGCGAGATATACCGCATTGCCTACGCAGCAAGGTACGCAGGGTCTCAGTCGGCTGTCCTCTGGCCTCCATTCCATCACATGGTCTCGATCACCTTTGGGATCATCAACCTCCTAATCAGACCTATCACGACCGCTCTCCCTGCCCAGGGTCCTTGTTCAAACTCGCACAACGTGCCCTCGTCGCCCACTGACCGCTGCTTGAGTTATTCCTTGTCACGGGCGCTGCCGGGATTGACTTGGACAAGGGCTTTGCACTAGCTCGCCGCCTGTTGGGGGTTTACTACTCACCATCGTCAAGGGACTCAGCACGCAGTGGACCTTGAGAAGCTCATGGGAGCCGTAGAGGTACAGACACGATCACAGAGTGCAGTACAGCACATAGCATAACATCGCATCGCATCGTGGCCTGCCTAGCTACGAGCCCTGTTCCTAGCCTTCACCTTGCTGGAACAGACAGAGAGTTGGGTTGGAGCAGCAAGACAACCTTGGAGCCGGCCGGCATCTAGCAGCCAGCAGCCAGCATTCAGCCAACAAGCATTGTACAGCCGTCTGCCAGGTACCTCCTCGACTGCAGCGTTCGCGCCACCCGCTGTTCGTTGGCCCACATCCACGGCCTTGTCCAGTGTGCTGTTAGCTTGTCTTTGCCCTGGCTGGGGCTAGAAAGACAGACAGGCCGGGAGAAAGAGACGTATCGTACCTAACGAGCCGCCCGTCCATTCCCAGCTGGCCCTGCTCTCCACTCACCTCCCGCTGAGCAGCTTGGCTTGCCCGTCCATACATAGCGCACACTCCCGCCCACCACACCCACATCGTCTCGGTCGCCTTTCCCTTCTTCCCACCTTCACCTTTTATCCATTCCAGTCCCTCGTTTGCGCTCAATACGCCCTTCGTCTCCCTCGTGCTCTTCTGTGCTTTGCGCCGTCTGTCGGCTGCGCGAGCTCAGCTTGTCTATCGCCTGTTCACCTCAGGACTATCAACTGCGACGGCGCGTCTAACTTGAGACCGCCTGATCGCTGTCGTTTACTTGCGACCGGGAATACCTCATACTCCAAATCCCGCGGCGGTGACAACAACAGCACTACAATTACTGCTACAGATGACGACCATAATCACGACAACGACTCCCGTCTAAGACATATTTTTCTTGTTTATATCCCCCTACTTATTTACATTCCGGGCTCGACGCGCGCTCGACTCTAACCCACCGAACTTCCTTGTGTTTTCTTCCGTTTCCTCCGATAGGATCTACACGCGCACAAACAAAACAATCAATCGCACTTTGTCGCGCATTACCCCCCCGGATCCATACTCGGCGCTACGACTTCTCAAGCATCTCGGTCATTGTCACAGACAACTCTATTAAGAATTATCAAATCAGCTTCGTCCGACTCGCTGTGTGACGTCTCGACTAGATCTAAGACACCGCTGTCGCATCCCGAAACATTCGCGTCGACTCGCTTTGCGCTCGAATCGCCCCGCTTGTCGCTGTCTCCCTCGAACTCCTATATACCAGCGCCTCAAGCTCCGCGCACTATCGCGTTCCCTGTGATTCATCATGTCATTCCAATCTCTCGCGCCCCCTTGGGCCAGAAGCGCACGTCGCGACGACATCCCTAGGACGCCCGAACCTGCTCTGAACGGCGAAACGCAACCCCCATCACCACCGCGACCCCGATTTCGAGTAAAGAGGAGGAATGCGTCCAATCTTAATGCTCCCACCGAGCAGTTCCTTGCATCGGTTGCTGCGGCGGACATCCCTATCCCCAGTATCGAGGAGCCTCGCGTGCTTGATGAGGAAATGGTAGACACAATGTACCCTATTTCGCATTACAGCGACATGGAGGATTTGCCCTTAACACCCCACGGCGGTTCGGACCGCATGTTTTCACCTCCTAAGACTCCAGCCCCCGGCGCGTTGCCAGCTTTGTCGCCAAAACAATATCCAAGCTGGTCTATCGATTCTACCCTCAGTAGCCTCGAGTCCAGTCCTGACTACGAGTCCAGTCGCCCTTCTACTGCCCATTCGACCCACACGAGCACCTCCTTGTTAAGCTACTTTTCTATCAGCTCGGACGACTTGAGTCAGTGCGTTAGCCCAGACAATGAGCATGCAGATCTGTTGAACGATCTATCAAGCGCCGACGACAAAAGCAAGACGCTAAAGCCGTCCAGAACGGAGGTTCCCAGAGATACGATACGAAGGGCACCCTGGACAAAGCCTATGAACCAGCATCTGTGGTCTACTTATATGATGTATCTGCAAGACCCCAAGGTCACTCCTTTCCGTATCGGTAAGAGCGGTATCCCTCCTCATGGAGTCTGCTTGCGCGTTGCTCGAGAGGCAAAGAGGAGCTGGAAGGGATCAAAAGCCCAGGGCAATATCGATCTGAGTAGTGGCAGCATTACTCCCACACAGGGAACTGCTGGCCCATATGTTCAGTGGCCCCATACATGCGCTGCCACTCGGGCCCAGCTTCGGGAACTCTGCAAGATGAACGCCAGATCAAATGCGCGGGGCTCTCATTATCTGGCCCCTAGCCCAACTCCATTTGGCAAATCTGCCGTGCGCTATTGGAATCGCCGTATGGTACCAGGGCGCTCTCCTTCGGTCTTCTCAGGTCAAGATATGGCTATCTCACTGGCAGTCAGCACGTCGGATTCTATGCAGCTGCAGGGTCCTCTAGCACAACTGACTAACTCACAACCTGAGCCTCAATCTGACGAACTTCCATCGCCTCTACCAAACAACGAGCTTTTGGAGCCAGTACCCGAACCTCAGCGTACCCAACTTGCATCTCCCTTTGGCGCACGAAGCTATGGCCCTAGCTCATCTAGTTCATTGCCCTCAAGCTTCGTTGTGGATTCTAAGTTGCAGAGGCAAACTCACACAGGCGGCCCGCGCCGTGTCCTCATGTCTCCGGTCCGACTGACTCGCAGCCGATCCACTCAGAAACGGCGATCCAACCATCTCGAGGCTCGCAAGATCAAGCGACCTAGTCTCGGTTCTGATCTCTGGGTTGATCCAGCCTCGCTTGTCGATCTGTCTGCTCCTGAGGACCAGTTTACAATTCCTCAGAGGGAGCCTGATATGACTACTGATGAGATTGAGAAAGCTTTTGTCCCACGCAAGAACATTCAAGAGCTCTTTGAAGCTTCACAGCCCCTGCCGTCTCAGCAACAGACATTGGCCCCTCCATTGGGAGAGATGCCTCCTCGACTAGGTTCACCTTTCGCTCTCGGAGGCTCTAGCTTTTCATTCCCGAATCGCTTATCGCATGGGACTGGCTCTGATCCCGATGCTGCTCGCCGACCATTTGCTACAGTTCAACAGTCTGGCGAAAGTAACAACAGAGTTACTCGATCATCGCTAGCCAGCCGACTGGCTTACATCGACGAAAGACTTAAGGATTTCCGCCGTCGAGATCAGCCACGCCGGCGATCCGAGTCACCACTTTAATCCGGCACGACATATTTGTTTTCCTTTGTACATTTGCCCAAGATTTATGTCGCCTGACGAGTTTTACGAGTCCATGGACACCCATACATATTGGTCGAATCTCGCTCTTGGGACCATGGCACATAACATTTGCATGACGCATTTAGACGACAGAAGTGTATCTGACGATAGCTTCATTTTCCCGATTTCATTCGGTTTCCACTTTGCTTCACTTTTCCTTCTTATATGCTAGGAATTTCTCCCATCCGCGCTCAAGCGCGTTTGCTCGTACGCTTTTCTGCTCGACACTCAATCGACAACGAACTCGAGTTGTCGTCACTTTTCTTTTGATGCTTCCCTTAGGGAACGATTTTTCAACAGCTCATGATGATATGATGGAACGAACAGCACGCAGGCCAAACAGAGCCTCATATTTGCCGTGTTATTTTACTTTTGCAATTGGAGAAAACATACGTCTTAGACGTTATGATGAGAGACATGATGTATCTAAGCTCTCGCATGAGCTGGACAATGAGGACGTATCAGCTTGCACGAATGATATGATGGAGCATAATGTCCATAGAACGAGCAATGATCTGAATGATGTCAAATATCATATATTTTCATAAATGAGCGACCCGTGAACATGCGTGTAGGTGTGCATCTTTTCCATAAGACGTGAGATGAGATGGTTTTGAAGAGTCGATGGTATTTGATTATATATCCTCATAGGCTCGCTTCTCGTAATGTACATTATATACTAATTTACAGAGAATATTATATGCTTTCGGAGTCCAGACTCGCTTTTCCATCAGGTCCCACCAGGGGGGCTCTTTATCGAGTATATGTGTATGTTGTGGATGACAAAGAAAAAAAAAGAAAACCGGTAGAACAACCAGTATCGTCGATTGACGAAGGCCCATATCGCAGACATGAGGCATGAGTAAAAGGGTCTCGGACTCCACGAGATCGAACGACAATGATGTCCCCCTGTGAGCGCATCGAGAGATGAAAAAAGTATTCATCCTGACCATGTTTCGTTTTGATAGCAAGGTTGCAAGAATCATTTCTGGAGTCGCGCTCGGCCTGTTTGAGAATGATGGGGTTATGACGGCGATCAAGTAGATCAAAGTTTCACCATCAAACCCCCTTGTCGTAATGTTTTTCAGTTGCTGCATTTGGCGATATTCTCCCTTCATGTCTTGAGTGTACTTGACATCGATCTCACGTGCTTGATCGCCTTGGAAATTTCGTCATCGTCGTCCTCTCCTAAATCCTCGTTTGATGATCTCGAGAAGAGTGGCCTGGGCACAACATCGCGATACCTCCGTGTTGGGGCGCTTAGACCTGTCGACTCGGCACCTCGCTCCTTGGCCACTGGTTGACGAACTCGACGGTGTTTTGTCGAGCCAGACTCATGAGGACACCGCCGCTCGCCGACGCTTGAGCGATGTGAGTGAAAGGAACATTGACGGAAACCAAAGGCGCGCTCGTCATTGCGGAGACGGTTGGCTGGAATGCGAAGTTGCGGGTTCTTGAAGCGAATATCGAGGCCTGACAGTTGCATCTTGTCCATGTGCATGTCATAGTCGGCTGCAAACTCGGGGAGCTGTTCGAGTAGATCACTGAAGCGGGTGGGTTCTGAAGTAGCAGAATCTTGTGGGTGGAAGGTCAGACGAGGTCCGCCAGTAAAGGAAAATGCGACCATGGCAACAGCCCAGCGTCGAAGTCTGATGGCGGCGAGGTCCTCGCATTCTGTGTAGAGGAAGGTGATGAGACCTGAGGGGACATCCCAGTCACAACGAAGGTAGAGATCCTGGATGGCGTCCATGGATAGATCCTGAAGACGGTAGAGACCAAGACGCGAAGCAAAAAGGTGCAGGCGAATTAAAGACCAGTGGATACTTTGCGATGCCTCTAGACCAGCATCGTAGGCATTGGAGATCATCTCATCGAGATGTGGACGGAAGCGTAGGCCGAGATGGACCCAGTCAACAAACAGACCAAACATGGATGATGATTCGCGGGGCAGCCATAACGATATTGTTCTTGTGCTGGTCGGGTCGCCAAAACGCTCAGCAAAGAAAGGAGAGGTAGCGCATAACAGTCGCTTGTTGACCTTGAAGCGCTGCTGTTTGGGGCCGATGAGTAAAGTAGCCATGGGCTCAGGCTCAGGTTGTGAGGGCGACAGCATTGGCGATGGGGCTGGCTTCTGTGAGGAATTTGAGGTAAACCGGCTATGGCTATCCATGAAACGGCCAAAGCCAGATGGACTAAAGATTGGAACCATGGTTGTCGCAAACGTCTCTTGGAGATGTTGACAAGAGGGTATTGTGAGTTTCAGTGAAGGACGAGACCCAGAAGGAAACAGAAAGGAAGAGGGTGTCGAGGGAGTAGAAACAAATATAACACTAGATCAATCTGTATGTAGAACGAAAACGAGAAGGAGAGTGCTGGGCCAGCCAGTTGATGAAGACAAAACAAACCAAGAGGAGAATTCGAAACAAAAGAGCCGTCACCAGGAGTGGCTCATGGTAGCATTATCAACAATCTGAGGAAAGGAAAAGACGTCCTCTGACAGAACTCGCTTGAGCCCCTGGCAGGACGACAAGGCCTCAAGACCCCTTCAACCATTCAGCCAATCACAGCGCTATCGATGTACATCATCTACACCAAAGGCGGTTCTTAGCGGGTTTCAAGGCGATCATTTGGGGCATGTTCTAGCCTTGTAGGCTTCTAGCGTTCTAGGCCAGCTGGTGGCGATTCAGCGAGCAGCGACGCCTATTGATCAAAGGCCCTTGATCGTTTCAAATGGTCGGATCCAAAACGGGCCCCTTGTGCTGAGAATCCGTCCACTCAACGTGAAGACCCTTGCAGCAGCATCGACGCCCGTCACCCAACGCACAGCATCTCCGTCTCTGCTGTACACGCCATAGGCCAAAGCAAATGGCCTTAGACCCACGCCAGCGCCTGGCGAGCCAGTTGGAAGTCGAGATAGGGATCAGAGAGGAAAGACTTGGGATATCCACGAGCATGGATCGTCCTTCTTGCAGCATTTCTGCGTGAATATCTCGTGAGCTAATCTGGTTCCTGCGTCAACTCGTGTCGGGCGTCGGAAGTCTTATCATCGTATGAAACCGTGTGCTTCGAGAAGCGCCCAAGGAGGGTTGATAGCCGACGTGGGCATGCGCTGTTGCGAGGTAACACATACACGCCATCGTGAGCGATTATGAGCAGACGCTTAGTTTAGAACAAAGGGAAGAGGCAGAGAATAGAATGAGATCAAAGGTTCTCTTTCAATAGACGTTTCTTTTATTCTTTGACCGTTTCGAACAAGGCTCTTGTTCCTTTCACGTCATGAGTGTAACTTGGCGGGTGAATGGATGATTCAAACAATTGCAGCCCGTGCAGAACCCCCACTACCTAAATGTGCCCCTGCCCATGCTGATGCCATGTGTTGAGTTCCTACCAGACCAGACCTTGACGGGAGGAACCTCCCGTCTCCTTTAGTTGGGCGCTTATGGAAGGCACGGTCTCGATGCTACCTCCCTAGTTCCCTTCCTACCTTCCCCTTCCTCTTGGTTGAAACAACCACCACCTGCCCCAATGTTAAAAGAGGTAAAATCTCTTGTGTTTGCAAGCCGCGTCAATGGGCCCATATATTCTTCTCATTTGCGTCAACTCTCCAACTACGAAACATTTAAAGTCTCGAATAGAATGCTCGAATATGCTCAATCCTGCCCCATAAGTGTACTTGCTGCCTTACACTGCCTTCTCACGTATCACTGCAACACCGTATTGTTAAAAGTTTTTGGATTAATAGCTATGTGGTATTCGTGGAGCCCAAAATATCCACCAGATATCTAGATGCCGAAAGCAATAAATGCACCTGTAAGTAGTTGGATAGGCATCATATGTGGCTTAGTGATGAGAACTAGGAACAACCTCCATACCAAAATTGCCACGGCGGTTGCTTTGCCTCGGTCCGCTTTGCCTTTTTCCCGTTTCTCCGTTACCTTCCCACCGGCAAACTTGCTCTATTAATCCTGGTTCATGTTCACCGATGCCCATCAATATGCTCGACCTTCAACTCCATCCCCATTGCACGCCTCAATCTCATGCTTTCACGCATTCTTAGTTCAACCTCCGGGGTATCAAATCATGTAAACCCAAACGCCATGCCCATACTTGTTAAACCGTAAGATTAGGAGATAGTTGCTGGGATGTCACCATCACCATCGCTGTCCGAATCCGAGTCATCATCTTCGTCGTCAATCGACATAGGGTCGTCCTGAGTCGCCCCAATGGATGCTCTCGGAGTATCTGGAGATGAAGACCACACCCTGGACTGCTGGGTGCCTGAGAGGGTCGACTTCTGCGGTGTATACCGCGGCTGAGCCGGGTTCAAGTTCGCTGTTGGATCGGTAAGCTCTGCGGTTGCTTGTGACCCAGACAGTCCGCCCATCTCCGAAACGGGAACCCTCTTACGAGGACTCTCCTGGTTCCCGTTTGTCCCACTTAGCGACGATAACTCTTGGTTATCATCCATTCGAGGCCTCTTCTTTGGACGAGAATCGCTGTCTGGAGCGGGCGTCCCATATGAAGGTGTCGAGTTGCCTTCGGGCGTCCCCATGAGTCGAGCCTCTTCAGCTTCAATTTCACCCTTGGTTCGCCTTTCACGCAACCGAATACCGAATTTCTTACGAGTTGTGCTTTGCTTGGTGTTGTAAGAATTCTTTAGACTCGCCAGCCTTTTCGATTTCTCTGGTTCTGGAAGTTCCATAGCCTGCCTCATCAGACCTCCATACTTCTCCTCAGCATCCTTCATGATGTCGTTGAATTTCTTTAGCGTAGCAGGGTTGAGGTGTGCATATGGATCACGACTCGGGGTGCTGGCAGGTTGTGAGGGGGTTGAAGCGGTCCAACCCTGCGACTGAGTTGATGGTGGTTGCGGCTGAGTGACGGGGGTATTTGATGCCCGAGGAGGCGGAGGTGGAGCAGCAGAAGTGTGTTGTTTTTGTGTACGGCAAGCAGCAATCAACGTACGCATTTTCTCGCCAGTCTCTTGAGTGTGTGCTCCGCACACGTTGGACTTCTCGTGGTATAGTAGACCACCACCGCTGCCGAATCTGCAGCCGCAATAGAGACAAATGTCTCTTCCCACCCTGTCATTATCCTGAACCTTGTGGCAAGCATTTTTCTTGTAGTGCTGATGTAGGTTAGAAATAGGTTGTTGAGATATATCAGTTCTGCAACTTACGTATTCAAGGGCCGCTTTCGAAGCGCACGGCCAACCACAGCGACACCAAGCTACCCCAGGAGGACCAAGGGGGAGCGGCATGTCAGGGGCCTTGTTGTGTACTGGTGGTGTTGTCGCATACAACATCGGTGGCGGAGGCTGCTGGTAGGCAACTGGTTGAGGCTGGTAATGCTGCGCACGTAGTGCCGGGTTTTCTGGTGGCATCGTAGATTGCACCGGAAGCGAGTGCATAGACGGAATAACGTGCTCATTGTGCTCTTGGACAATATCCTGCACATCGTAGCCCAGACGCTCAGCTCGCGCCAGCGCATTGACAAGATCTCGGGCGTCGATCGTCTCTAGACGTCTCGCGAGCGCCTTGTCCAGAAACTGAGTACTGACGCGAGGGAGAATCAGGTCTGCTAGCTGGTCAAGATCAGATCCACTAAGATGAGAGAACAACTCTCGCTTTGATTCTTGAGCTAGCCTGCCACCAAACTCTTGGACAGCTTTGGAAATAGTTTCAGGAGATGCTTGATGCATGGTCGCATTCAACTGGCAAAAGAGTCAGCAAGGTGATAGAATGAGTATGGACGGGGAAGCGATGTGGATTGTGATATTTGAGGCGATCAGGCATAAATTGGGGGCACGCTGAGGTTAAAGTTCGAGCAAGAGAGAAACTTACAAGGAAAGCGATATGGTACTGTGAACCCATAAGAGCCTTTTCCCATTTATCTCGAACAACTTGGCGAACAGCCGATGCAGGTGCCTTATCGATCAAAGAGACCATGTCCTGGTAATGATTCGAGTTCTGAACAGTCTGTGGCTGTTGGTTTGTTGGCGGTGACATGTGTCCCTGGGCCTGAGTAGGGACTTGCTGTGAGGGCACCTGAGGTGTCTGCATTCGAACGTTACCATTCTGCATCTGCGGACTTTGTCGTGGTCCTTGCGGAGGAGCCGCGTGGTTGAACGCGCCTGACTGCATCGCAGGTGAATGGTGCTGTCCAGATGGGATGAAAGGAGTTGGTTGTGCTGGTGAGGCGCTAGTCCTGTGTGCGAAAGGAGCAGAAGATGCTGAAGCAGATCGTGAGGTGGGCGCATAGCTAGGTAAAGGGACTGGTGTTTGAGCATAGTGGTGAGTTGAAGTTTGCTCGGTGCTGTTTGTGCCGTTCACGCCATTTTGCATAGGTGCGCCAGCCGGCGACGATGCGGCTTGCGTCGCCATGTTTCCTCCCCCAAACCTTTCAGAGATGAGCCGCGCAAAGGCGTCGCGCTTCTCTTCGTTCTCAGTTGATGTCTCAGAGTCTTGAAAGGATGCAAGTAGTTTATCAAAGTTTGATGTTGATGGTCCAGTGATCATTGGATGACTGCAAAAAGAAGAGATGAAGCTCCTAGTAAGGCTAAGATATCAATATGATATTATTAGCAGACAGCACGCAGGCAGGAAAGGGTGTGCGAGCCTTTGCGACTTCATGAATATGATCGCGCCTTCTGTTCTTGGTAGCCTTTCGAGACGCGTTCATGCACTTGCTCTTACGCTAAGGATTTTTAGAGGCTGGCTGAGGCTCCGTTTCTTTTGAATGCGCCAAGGGCGTGGGAAAAGTGCAGGCAGGGTACACGCTCAGGGGGGAGCCTTTTGCTTTATAAAAAGTTATTAGCGCGTTATTAGCTCTAGCGTGATTCAAGATAGCGCGCTAGCAGCTGCAAGGTCACGTGGCTGACTATATCTGCCTGGACCTTGAGGCAAAAGTAATAAAAAAAGTTTTAAAGGCTTAAGTAGCAGCGAATCAGACCTGGATTCATACCCATATTAAGCTAATTAATGCGTGCTTGCCCCTCACTTATAAAGGGTGTGGAACTATGGCAATAAGAAGCTAGCGTCTTTAAAACAGTTCTAAATGTTTAAAAGAGCTGACTTTTTCTTTGCGCTTCTTCTTAAAATAGAAAGCTCAGAGTTGAACCATACCAAGGCTATGGATTCTTTGAAGAGAATTAAGTTGATAACCGGGCAGTCTAAGCCATTGCGTTGACATATCTAATTACTTCTGGTGTTGCACAGGCTGAAAACTTCTAGTGCAGGCCAGAAAACATCAGCATGCTAATAATAACATGCTTTGTCTTTGTTCTCAACTACCTAAGCCACACAATCAAACAACAACTCAAAATGACACGCTTTGTTAACAGGCGGGAACTAACTCACATTGCACAAGGTCACATAAAAACTTTTTTGAACAGTAAGACTTTCTTCACCTAACGCTTGGTATCATAATTTATACTCCACAGTGACCGTTCAAAACTCAAGACAACGTTATTGCCAAAGTGCCGTCAAGTCCCAAACGCCTTATCATCATATTGAGCATCGGCCGTGAGAGGCTGTGAAGCCCATTTCCATCTCGTGTCTAACCATACGGGGACTTTGCCCTTTTCATTCTTTTGCGTTGGTTTCTTAGAAGGGCTCCCCAATTGCTCCCAGCAGTGCTTTTCGGTAATCGCCTGACGTCTCGCCCTTGATCCGGCTACCCAAACTCTTGCCGTAACGTTGCTGGTAAGCGCCCTTGACATTGTTCAGGGTGTTGCGATCCCAGTGGTAGCGAATGGTTCGAGAAATAAGGAGATGGTCCTTGGTTCCCATGCCGGCCATCGAGTCCTCGAGCAGCTTGGCGGCGTGCATGTACTTGTCTGTAGCGTTGCGCAGCTGGAAAAGGAGAGCGTCCTCCATATGTCCAGAGAATTCCTGCATCATGTTAGGAAATATATTTTTTTATTATGGCGAGATTTAACTTACGCTCTTGATGACCTTTTCGAGGTCCTTGTTGAACTTCTGCTTGTAAGTGTGCGTAATGGCACGGATCTGGTTGTCGTTTCTTGTGCTCAGAATGCTGCACACCAGGATCTCATCCGTACCCATCTTGCCCTCAGTAGCCTTGTAGATCTGCATGACATCGTCGTCAACCTGTCGAGGGTCGACTGGCGCAGCATCCTCGGCCCTTGTAGCGCCCAGAACAATCATGAAGTGTCGCTCGGTCTTCATGCTGAGGTCGCCCTTGACTACATTCTCAAGCTTATCATGGAACGTCTGGTAATAAGCGCTCTTGATAGCCTTGAGGTCTGCATTTGATCGTCCGAGCAGAACATCGTTGAGGACAATCTCTTTAGTTCCAGGCCCAGACATTGCGTCGTGCAAGGCATGAACATCAGACAGGAGCGGGCCACGGGCTAACGAGACCAAAACCTTCTCGAACCACGAACTTGTCTCGCCCTGGATATCAGTAACCAATTTGCGGCGATGATTTCGTTCGTACGCTTGACGAATCGTGTCAATCTGCAGAGGGTCCTTGTTTGCCAGGATGGAAATCAATGCCTTCTCGTCTGTACCGAAGCCCTTCATGGCCTTGCGCAGACCATCAGCATCGGGGCCACCGTTCCATTGAATGATCTGGGGCGGCCCGTAGCCCAGCGAAGGCGGGGTGGGCTGGACTGGCGGCGCACCATACTGCTGAGGAGGAGGAGCGCCATATTGGCCGGGAGGAGCAGGAGATGGTTGACCATAAGGTTGCTGATGTTGAGGAGGGGGAGCGCCATAGTGGCCTTGCGGAGGTCCGGGCGGTGCACCGTAGTGCTGCGGGGGAGGAGGTTGCTGTTGGTAGCCACCATAAGGCTGCTGAGGCGGAGGAGGGCCGCCAGGGCCTGGGGGATAATGACCGGGAGGCTGCTGATATCCTCCTTGCTGAGGAGGGTACTGTCCAGGAGGAGGTTGTTGCTGATATCCGCCATAGGGCTGCTGAGGTGGGGGGTAATGACCCTGCTGCGAAGGAGGATATTGACCATAGCCTTGCGGGGGCGGCGGCTCTGTAAGATATTTAGTTAGATCATTTGTCGCAAAGGAGTGAAATGCACACTTACGGCCGTAGGGAGCACCGTAACCTTGGTAAGACATGGTGCGTAGGGCTGTTTCTAGTCTTAACTTGCGATGGATGTGAGGTGATGTGTGAAATTTGTACTGCGGGGTGATGGGATGCTGTATAAGCGGAGTACGCGGTGGGTTGTTGTAAGAATTGAGAATGGAAAGCTTGTCACCCTCAGAGTGGCACGAGGCTCTCTTATTTAATCTTACAGCAGGTACCTGAAGTAGGATAGCGGAGGTGCCTTGGGCTCGAATCGAGACGCGCAGTTGCTGCTCAGCCTTGGGGCGCTACCTCTAATGATGGCGATCCATGTGGGTTGCTGAGAGGCGGAGCAACCACCGTCCCAAGTCCGAGGTTCGGGTGGAACGTCATCAGTAACGCACAGGACGTCTTACGGACATGTAGCTATTTGCCCCCGCCGGAACAGCCTTATGAGGGGCACTCTAATTTAAGCATCTGGTCTTTGCTGCAGAAGCTCAGGCATTGAGATGACATTGTTAAGACGGCAGAATGCCTGGCCCACTTCTGCAGCATGAAAGCCCGGTCTCTAACATGCAGAAAATCTTCTTGTCAATTATTCCCGGCAGAATGGCACCATTAGAGGTTGAGGTTGTGGTGTCGACTGTGCGCGGGGAACAAGAGCTTTTGCCAAGCTTCCATCAGTCGTCATCACATCACACACACCCGACGCTCGGTCTCGCGACTGTCACTGATCATGGGTCAGGTTTGCTCTCTGTTAGCACCTTGATTCTTATGATTTACCGGATTCGGCCAGGCCCACCAGCCACCCCGCAGAGACGGGAGCGCCACTTTTGCCGCTAGCACCGCCACGAAAACGCGCAAGTCGGTTCGGAATCCTCATCAAGGCTTCGGCAAACGCCTACGTAGTGGTTCGGAAGGGAAAAGAATAGAATAGACTGTGATAGGTGTTCCTCCCACATCTTACACTTATTGATTCACATTTCTGGAGAGCCCCGCAGATGCTTTGCAGTTAAGAGCTGAGTCTAAGATAACATCGAGCCACTAACTGGGCAGCCAGCCAATCAGAGCTCTTAATTGACCTTGACAGGTGGTTGGTGATCGCGCTCGCTAAGACTGCCAACGTTCGAGCCCCCGATTGTTCCTGGACGGCCGATGCTAGCGCGTTTTTGGCGTCTCTCCAACCTCCATGAATTTCACGTCAAAGAGCAAGACCAGGGATGGAGAGTTCACCAGCCATCTCAATTGCAATGAATAAAACTATTTCCAGGACATCCCAGGTTCGTGCGCTTTTCTCTTGTCTACTATTTCTCGTTTCAAGTAAGAATCAGCTCTTGTCTCTCATTCTCAGGCTGTTATTATTTTTCAGTCAGTTGTGAATCACTTTCACCATCGCCAACTCGCCCTTTATGGTTTCTTGTTAGCTGCCAGTGCCAGCGCCCCCAAGCACATAGCAACACCACCACACAGCCATTTCACTCTACACAACAACTCGTTCTCTCCACACGAGCAAAGTCACTCTGGCGAAACAGCCTCATCAAGATGCGCGGGTACATCCCCCTTCTTCTGGCGCTTTCTGCCTCTTATACCACCATCACGGCACTCCCCCAACCTATAATCGTGCGCCGTGATGCCGCAGCCAAGCCCAAATATTCAGTCGTGCCTTTGGAACCTGGCGAAGATGATCCCGCATCCGATGGTCTTGGAAGTGGAGATGGTAATGGTAGCAGCAGTGGCGGCAAAGGCAACGGAGGCAGCAGCAGCGACGAGGATGGAGATGGCGTCGTGACCGTCATCCAGACCGTGGTCAAATCACGAAAACCTGTTACTCAAGTTATCACTCAAACAGAAGAACCCAGTACAGTCACTGTTCCTGGGAAAACCGTCACCAAGGCTGTTCCCACTACCGTCTCCATTATCGATATGGATGAAGGGCCAGTTACTCAGACCGTCACCGTCGTCCCTGAGTCAAGTGCCCCTAAGCCTAAGGCACCCAAGGAATCGAAACCCGCTCAAGAGCCGGACACTACCACTGAAAAGCCGAAACCAACAACTCAAACCACGTCCAAGAGTTCGAGCTCTGCCGGTGCTCCAGGTGTCACCTCTCAGCCCCAGCCTGAGCCTCAACCCAAGCCCGAGCCCAAGCCTGAATCACCCACTACTATTGAATCTCCTCAGACCACCGAGGGTTCATCATCAACCACATGCGACACTAACCCTCCTCCACCCATCGAGACCGTTGCTCAGCCTCCTCCGGCAATCGAGAGCTCAGCTGCGGGCTCTAACCCGACTACACTTCTCACTCTGACAAGCCAGGGCGCTGGAGCTCCCAAAGAAACAGCGATTCCTCCACCCAACTCTCCAGCCCCGCCTGCTCCCTCACAGGAAACCTTTGTTGATGGCCCTGCAACCCAGGGTGGATCCTGGTCAACTGTCACAGTACCTTACGTACCTCCATTTGCGCCCACCACTCTTCTCACATCTACCTCCACTACTACCACCACTACTTCAGATGTTCAGGATGTAACCCCTGAACCAATTTCCCCCTCGGAAACACAGGACGATGGTGCATGGCACACTTCATACCCTGCCTGGAATGGCACTGTTTTGTCTATTTGATTTTACTATAGTATTCGTGAAAAGTTGATGAATCACTGATTCACGATCTCGGCTTGCATTTGGGAGGAAATGGGGAAAAGGTAAGCAGCATGGCGAATAGGAAGGGCATATGGCATGGCATCTCAAGGATTTCCTTGTATTAGCATTAGGCACAGATGATATACCCAGCGAAGGAGGCAAGCGGACCAAGCGCTGGGACGTTTTGCTGCATGTAATGAGTAATACCAATAAATACCAGTATTTCAAAATCCTTCGGTGCACCTTTAAACAAAGCGCGAAACTTACCTGTTACATAGACAAACCAGCTGAACCCTGCTAGACTACGGCAATTTGATATACAATCTAACGGTGGTGCACTAGGATGTGTTGATTACAACTACCGAAATGATATATCAACTATATAATTCTAGAAGACATTGCATAAACAAAGCAGGCTGGTTGTATGTAATTATTTGAGACGAGCAATAACAAAGGGCTAAAACAGCCAGGAGAGGCAGAAATCCACTTGCTGGATGAACAATACTAAACGTCAACAATCCATGGACAGCCCACGAGATTGATATTGTGAGATAAATACTCTACCATTCCACTGGAAAGCAATATGTCAAACCCAACTATTCCATTCATTCTCACTATCTTCAAGCCTGGCGCTTTTCATCGAGTAAACCACCAGTCATCAAACTTCAATCCTACCAATCCTGTGTTGTCTTTCTATAAACTCAACTGTTCGTGATTCACTACCTTCAAAGTTACCATCTACTAACAGCGTTTTAGGAACATCACATAACGCACGTATCAATTATTCAGAACATCACATCCCAATGGATTCCAGCGCCAATCCTCCCTCAGGCTCCCGCTTCCCCGACAGCTACATGAACTTCTTTTCCAGCACGACCGCCAGCCGTAACGAGGCGGCCATCGTCGGCGGTGTTATGATCGGCTCTGTTCTTTTCGTCGCCCTGGTCGGGGTTGCATGTATGATATACAAGGAGCGTGCTCGAAAGCGCAAACTTCGGGAGGCCAAGACTGCCACTGCGGCAGGATATGTTTGATTGCATGGAGAGGATTCGAGGAATAAGGCGAGGCTGGAATTCTTGGACTTGACGCGGCATCATCGTTCGGATTGAGTGTTGGGAGAGATGAGGGCTAGGATGGGCATTGGGGAGAAGATTTACATTCTTTTGATCGAAACGGCAATTCTTCTTGGAGCATGAGATTTGGACAGGTTTCTTAATTTACTACAACTTCTTACAGCTGCACTGGTATACACTTGAGATGTGTAAAGAAGATTTATCATTTACTTTGTTCTACTATTGTACGTGATCAACCATTATGCCCGCAGATTCTCGGAGTCATTCGAGAGTGCTCGCCTCATACTTGATTGGCTCAAGAACTGCCACAAACCCTCGTCAGACTTACACGCCGCAACATCAAATCACATCCAAGGCACAGCAAAACCTAACTCAATTCAAGCCTATGCAAGACTCATCACAGCTAAGTCTGCAAACCCACATAACATCATGTAGTGTGACGGGCCTCGAGCCTCGTTCCCCGAAAGCCATCTCCCCATTGTCGCTTGTCTTCCTCCTTGAGTGCTCCAATGAGACTGATCCACGTCCGGGACCTGCAGGACCCACGCTGGGCAGCAACAACTCACTCAAGCCAAGGTGATGTGAGGCGGTATGTGAAGGGGGAAGAGGGTTTAAAAGTCGGTATCTCAGGAGTTGCACTGAAAGTTCTCGTTCAGTTCTTTTAATTCTTCTATAAAACGTTGAGAGTTGAAACAAAGATCTACAATTGAGTAAGAGCGGTCTATTTCCATCGCTTCGGTCCGCTTCCCCACACAACGCCGGCTCCGCCTCCGCCCCCGAAGCCGCCGATCTTGCCCGGAAACCAATTACACCAAAAATCAGCTACAATGCGTCCCGCATCTCTCTTTCAGCTACCAGCAACAATAGCGGTAGTTATTCTCCTCTTCTCATGCCTCGTTTTGGCATCACCAAGCTTGGACAACACACATCACACATTAAATCAACGCGACGAAGAAGTCGGCTCAGGGTGCAGCACAGAAGGCCAATGGCATTGCATGACCAACTCATTCCAGAGATGCGCATCCGGGCATTGGTCGGCCAAGATGGCCATGTCCGAGGGAACAAAATGCGTGCCGGCGGGATACACTGATGACTACAACTTTAAAATTGAGCGGGAAAATGGGGAGAACGACGATGGCAACGGTGACGGTGCGAACAAGAGTAATGGTGGTTCGAGTATTGGATCAAGGGGCTCTGTTAGCGGGACTACCGTGGTGGCTGTTTCTTGGCTGTGGGTTGTTCTGGGATTTCTTGTCTAGGGCTCTAAGGGGGCTTATGAGGTTGATTACTGGCGTTTCGGATTGATACTGAGGACCTTACGGTTCTCTAAAGTTCATGGCTACTACTCCGTAAGGTTCTGGTAGATGGTGTTATTCATTTTAGGCAAAATTGCAAAGAAACTCAATCCTTAAAAAGGAACTTTCCTTCATCATACACCGGCATTCCGATCTACTGTACGGAGTAGTTGATCGAAGAATGGTACGGTAAAGAAAGGGTAACATCGAGGTGGACAGCTCTCGCGAGCCCCGTGAGATATCCACCAATACCTGTCCGCCATGATACCATATCCGGAAATCACGTCAACCCGGAAGAAGACCTCACTGCAACTCTACCAAAATTGGCAGATACAAGACGGCAGTCTCGGCATTCACAGTAAATCATTACGGAAAAGAGACAGGCTATACACAGGAGCAAAGGCTATACAACCCGCTGTATAGGCATTCAAGGGTCGAATCGCCCGCGCTGACTGACCCTGCGAGGGGCTATCCTTGCCCGAGTCTCGGCCTTGAGAGCATGGGCCTTCTTCTCTTTTGCTCCGGTGATACCTTAATGATCAAAGTTAGCGTTTGTTTCAGCATTCTTCCGATATCACGGCACCTCATGTTTCTCCTCCAATCAGCGACTTAATGTCATTATATCTTTGGAGTTGTAAGGACCACAATGCCAAGCACGTAATGGGTGCCAGTTCAGACATATATACTCGTCTTATGCCAATGTAAACTTCCTGTAATTACTTTTTTGCTCCTTTGAATCGTTCTTTCCAGTCCCTCGTTAACCTTTTGGAACGATCTTTCTTATTGTAATATTTTGTTCTTCTTTTTACTGTCCTTCATTGTCGATCTGGTTATCGCAGAAATGGTCAGCTTCAAGTATCTCGGTGGTGCTCTTATGAGCGCCGCTCCGGCTCTGGCAGCCTTTGGTGTTACTTCAAACACCAACAGCCTTGTCGTCGACTCTGGCAACTCCAACGGCTTCGCTATTACCGTCAGCAAGAGTGACTGCTCTATCAACTCGATCAAGTACCGTGGCACCGAGTACCAGTACAAGTCCCAGACCTCCCACATTGCGTCTGGTCTCGGTTCTGCTACTGTCAAGTCCACCGTTCTCAACAGTAAGTCCAAGCAGAGATGTGTCGGAGCTTTAGAGGGTTAACATATCTATAGACAAGTACATCAAGGTCACCTGTACCGTCAGCTCCGGTGACTTTGACCTGACACACTACTATGTTGTCCAAAATGGTCAGAGCATCGTCTACATGGCCACCGATACCAAGTCCGAGCCCAAGATCGGCGAGCTGCGATACATCGCCCGTCTCGACCGCTCCCAGCTGCCCAACGAGTATCCTTTCGGCGAGGCCTCTAACACTTCTGGCGGCTCCGCCATTGAGGGCTCCGATGTCTTCAACGTCAACGGCCAGACCCGCTCCAAGTTCTACTCATCCGAGCGCTTCATCGACAACGATGTCTGGTGCTTCCAGAGTAGCGCCAAGGACATTAACGCCTGCATGGTCGCCGACGCCTCGCGCTCTTACGAGAAGAGCTCTGGCGGTCCCTTCTTCCGCGATATCAATTCCAACAACAACGGTGACTTCAGTGCCCTCACGTTCTACATGAACTCCAACCATGCCCAGACCGAGGCCTACCGCCAGGGCTTCCACGGTCCCTATGCCCTGTCCTTCTCTCGCTCTGGTATCCCCAAGGCTAAGGATATCGACATGACCTTCTTCAAGGACCTCGCCATCCCCAACTACACTGCCGACGCTTCCCGCGGTCGAGTGAGCGGCACTGCCTCTGGCATCCAGTCCGGATTTCAGGGTGTTGTTCACTGGTACAACAAGGACTTCCAGTACTGGACCTACACCTCATCCAACGGTGCTTTCACCTCTCCCTTCATGGCTCCCGGCACTTACACCCAGGTCCTCTACCAGGGTGAGCTCAAGGTCGCCACTAAGAGCGTGAGCGTCTCCGCCGGTAACACTGCCTCGGCCTCCATCGCTGCCGATTCCGACATCACTACCGGAAAGCACACCTCTGTCTTCCGCATTGGTGACTGGGACGGTCAGCCCAAGGGCTTCCGCAACGCTGCCAACCAGCTTCGCATGCACCCTAGCGACAAGCGCATGGCCAGCTGGGGTCCTCTCACCTACACCGTCGGCTCTAGCTCTGTGGGCGACTTCCCCATGGCTATCTTCAAGGCTGTCAACAACCCCGTCACCGTCAAGTTCGACCTCCCCTCCGCCATCTCTGGTCAGGCTACTCTCCGCATCGGTACCACTCTTGCCTTTGCCAGCGGTCGCCCTCAGGTCACTATCGGTAGCTTCAAGAAGGCCTTTGATTCTCCTGTCAAGATTGACTCTCGAGGTGTCACTCGTGGTGCTTACCGCGGCAATGGCGAGGTGTACGATGCTGTCATTCCCGCTGGTACCCTCAAGAAGGGTTCCAACACCATCACCATTGAGATCATCTCTGGTAGCTCCGGTGCTGACTTCCTGAGCCCCAGCTTCATCTTCGACGCTGTTGAGCTATTCTACTAAGCATATACGCTACTGTCTGCCCACAAGGCAGTCCGGCACGTTCGGTGCCCTTGATCGTCTATACCTTTGATTATGTACATATTAGTATCTAGAGGCCATATACATAAGAGTCATGTCATTCGACACCAAACTGGGTAATCCCCGTGAGTGATTGAATGCGTATGGAATATCCACTGTAGGAATGCGTAGGTTTCATGAATTTCCTCAAGATAACAGAATTAAGGAAGTTGATGTAAGTATAACGTTAAAGTAGAGTTATGAGTGCCTATGATGAAAGGGGTCTTTCATTACATAACCCGCTCATCTTGAGTTTTGGCCAATTACGACACGCTGCAGACTACGAATCGTTCTACCATATCGACTCTGTTCGCTCGGATATCCAGATGGATACGGAAACCATTTGAACTCCTTCAATAGATTAGCGCTACTATTGATAGTAGTTTTTGTGGTCCATCTCGGTGTTTGCGTTTATTGATTCGATATGGTACTTCGTACCCACTCATCATCACCCTTAGTAGTGAAGGGTACTGGTGAGTCGGATACTGTTAAGGTGCAAATTTCCCCAAGAATTGACTTCCATAGCGCGCTGAGCGCCAATGATGGAAGCATAGAAGATGGTCTAGTGATCAGGCCCCAACTGCTAATGTCGTGTCATGACGCACTACATAACCGTGCAGGCTTCATGGCGGGCCCGTGTCGCCAAAGACTGGCTGATATCAGCCAGCCTTGTTAAGAGCTGTCTCGATGTATGATGGAAGACACTTACATATCTGAGATAACCACTAACAGAAGTGGAACTCGCAAGCTTTAGACTAAACTCCGACAGACAATGGTATAAGTACAGCCAGCCCCCTTCAACCTGAAGAGAAGTCAGACTACTCTCAAACTCTTTCTTGTCAATATACCAGCGCACCTGATACCACGAATATGTCGTCTTCGCATGCCACTGTGTTAGTAACTGGCACTAATGGAGGACTTGGGTCAGCTATCGTTGCCGATATTCTCAAAAAGCCAGAGTTAGCTAGCAACCACAGAGGTGTGTACACTGTCAGGAAAGCAGTAACGGCAACTCAGCTCCAAAAGACCTTGAGCGTAGCGCCAAAGTCCCACAAACACGATGTCGTCGAGTTGGACCTTGGGTCATTGGCTAGCATCAGAAAAGTGGCATCTGAAATCAACCGTCGTGTTGCCGCTGGAGAGTTGTCTCCAATAAAAGCTCTCATCCTTAACGCCGCATACCAAGATCATGAACAGATTGTAAGTGGTTACCAAGATCGAAAAGTCCATATGCTCATCGTTGCAGACCATGACAGACGATGGATATGAAACCACTTGGCAAGTGAATTTCTTAGCCAACCAGTTACTGGCCCTGCTCTTACTTCAAAGCATGGATAAAGAAAAGGGCAGGATCCTCATCATTGGAAGCTGGTCTCATGAGTAAGCTATACTGAATGATCAAGGTTGATACTGGCTGACCACGGCTTCAGTATCGATGATACACGTAACAATACCAATATGGAGTGTTACAAGGGCTATGATAGCCTCTTCCCTGGACCTGAAGAGCTCGCCAAGGGCAAATGGAGTCGACCAGACTCTGGTGGAGGTTGGCTCACAGGGTATCGTCGATACGGAGCAAGTAAGCTTTGCGCTGTGATGCTCATGTAAGTTCATATACATTTGTTATCTGAGCCACCATCTGATGATTTCAGGCATGAACTAGCAAATCGTCTCGCTCGAGACCCAAAACTGTCTAACATCACAGTAGCTGGTCTGGATCCTGGTGCTATGGGCTCCGACCTTACACGACGGGGTAGTTTCTTGATGTACAACAGCATGAGGGTTCTCGCTCCGATTGTGACTCCTATTATCGTCCGGTTCAATCCCAATGCGAACTTTCGCCCATTGTGGAAGAGTGCCAGGGATGCAGTTCAGCTTGCCTTTGTGACCGAGGTTCCAGCGGGTAAATTGCTCTATCTGAACGGTACAGACGAGCTCGAGACAGGAAAGGAATCAAGAGATGGTACCAACAGAAAAGCTCTGTGGACTTATGGCCTTGAAGCAGCACAAATTGGGCAAGGAGATACGATTTTGCAGGACTGGCAGTGAGGCGAAAGGGAGGGTCCTCGTATGCCTGTAAGCTAATGTCAGTGGAAATCAATCTATTTCTTTCGGGTGATCTTAAGAATCTTAGCTCGTAGCTAGAGCAGATAGCCAAATTATAGCAGGACCCTGAGATTCTTGACAAGCGACTAGGACCTAGCCATTGACCAAGTGAGGGTCTATTTGTGTTGCACCCATGTGATTGCATCGATAAAAGTCTGAGTCGAGTTTTGATCATCACTCAAGCGTGGCGATCGGAAGTACGCGGAAAACAGATAAGATCGTTTCGAGTACGACAATTATTTGCCGACCTAAGGCAATTCTGCAGGGGCTAGGAGAACGAAAGGTCAACGACTTGGAATCTCCTGACTCTACCACTGAAGGAGAACGGTAGCAGCGGTAGCCAACGGGTCGTACGGCAAAAGATGACAGGGGGTAGTGTGAAAAAGCTGGGATCAGGGTCCTTCGTAGGGCTACTTGGGCTTGCGATGATGGAATCGGCGACATCTCCAATGCTCAAAGGAACAGGACGGAGAAATACAGAGAGAGTTTAGCTTCGGTAACAATAGCAAGGTTGGTGTTTTAGGGCGGTGATCCGTCAACGCCTAGCTCTGTGCGGATGGACGGAGGAGCTTCCAGTGAATGGTTGTTTCTTTTTGGTGTTGGTGGTTCCTGGCGGTTCCACTTAGCGTTGAGCGTTGGATGTAACACGGAAGGTACCGCCCCAAGTTTCACAATCGAGAGCCCCTGAGCAATCTGAAACAACGAGCCTACAGTCAAAGGGAAAGATCTCTTCACGGTCCAATCGATCCTGCCAAGATACAGGTTTTATCAAATACTAGAGCGTCAATCTTTTCTATTCTATACTCTAGCTTGTGAAGACTTTTGATGACAGGGGCGATCATTCCTGACTCCAGGAGGTCGATAAGCGGTTCGTCTGTGTGCTATGATTTCTATCACAGCCCAAGCTTGAGCATCACAGCTTGTCGCTTCGCCTCATAACAAGTGCGGGCTGAGACAAACTTCCAGGCGACAGTTCGTATCGACCTCATAGTGTCTTGGTTTGATAGGGGTCAGGTCACCGCCTGGTATAGTATCGAGCAATCTAGCGTCTGAGCAGCTATTTGCGGCTCTTACAAGCCAGTCATACTACATCACCAGACTCTGGTTGCCACCGTTTGGCCACGGCGCTTGGGCATTCTGCACGTTGGCGCCTGTATATCCAACAAGCTCTCTCTCCGTCCATACACTTGGCCAAAACATTGCCAAAGGGAGACCCGCCGGTTCAACAACAAAGGACGAACAGGGAGCTTTGATCAGATTGCCTTCGTAGCACTTCAGTGATGGACCGGCATGTTGTTCTCGGGCGATTGGTTATCAGGAGCCACAAATTTACGGTAGATACCCATCGTCCGAAGCCGTCGTATTGTCACATCCCTGTCTCATTTAAACAAGAGGCGCCAACGGCCTCGAGAACCGGGGAACAAGGCAATCGGTTGGTGCTGGGTGCTGTTAGGTGCTGCGCGGTGCAAGCACCAGGCCTTAAATTAAGACACCACACCTGGTCTCCAACTGGGGACTGACCAGCCAACAGCCAGCGTCGCACCTAATTTTGCGAAGGTTTTCATTAAGAACCCCAGGTCGTGCTGTTCCTTGTCATGAAGGAATCCATTCCTTGTTGGACTTTTCTCTCTCTAGTCTGTCTTGTTCTGTGTTTTCTTTTCTTTCTTCACTCTAATCTCCATTCACTCATTCATTCGCCTTGAAATTTGGCTTGGAGCTGGACTCGCGCCCATAATAAACGACAATTCAACTGCTCTCTTTTAATCTATTGATCAACTCCAGTCAAACACACGCCAACTCGGACCTCCAGCTTCTTACAGTACTTTTATTTCAGCCCCAGCTTCTAGAAGGCCTCCGCCACAATCGGTACCCGCTCACGCTGCGCTGCCGTTTGAACTACTGCTACCCGTCAGCACCAATACTGCACTGCACATACATCCCCAAACCGAGCTGAAGCTGAAGCGCCTTACGGCCAAAAATAACCACTGGACGATACGGTAGCGGCAGCACAAGGCACTTTTTGGCCAGAGATCCATACAATATCTATCAGTCACTGTTACAGTGACTGACACCTGACGAAAGGATGCCCGCCATGTGGGACAGCTTCAAAACTGGCACTGGCCCCAGTGTTCACCAGCAGCTACCACCTCGAGAGCTCAAGAACCGACCATTCCTTCGCCAGAACCAAAGCCAGACTCAAACACAGACGCTGCCTCAAAACCGATCCACAACAAGTGTCAACAGCAGTGTCAGCAGCATGAGAAACAAGTCACGCGATAGCAGCTACGATAACCAGACATATTTACAAGACGAATTCGAAAACCGACTCAACGGTCTCGGTATTCAGAACGGTCCTTTCAGATACGAAATTCGCCGCGGCAAGACAGTTAGACAACCAGATATCTCGGGTCCACCACGTCTGTAAGTGCTAGCTTGTTTTTTTTATATCTTTGTTTCTTTGTATTCTATTCCACCTATGATTCAACTGCCTTGGACCTGCTGCGCCTGTTCGATACGATACGACACAGCCCATCATGATATCCATCGACTTGGCGCAGCAAGGTTACCACTGTCTGCTGCACAAGCACTACGCACTTTCCGAGTACGACAAAGCGATGAAGGGATTCAGTCTCCTCCAACCAGTTGAAGATCGGCATTTACTGAAGTCGTTCGTCATGCAACACGTACGCTCGAGATTGACAGGCTTGCAGTGTGGTGCATGACAGGAAACGTGGGTCTCAATCTAACGAACCACTCGAACCGACGACGCAGATGCAACCCACAACTTGATAGGCCAGGGTACATCTTGAAGCTGCTATTCACCTCTAAGCCATATCACTTACAGTGCCTCATTTTTATGCAATGATCACTCGAAGTCTTCTGCGCTTCGAGCAACCGTTATTCCGCTTTTCAATGCTTCACTTTCTACTACTTTGCATCTTACACAGCAATAACCGCTCGTTTGCACCTGACTAACATACTCGTCTTTCTTGATCGCAGCTCCCCTGCCCTTGGCTCTGACGATATCCGAGCGAAACCTCCTCCCCGAAACCCGCGACGACTTCAAGGTGAAGACGACTCACCCTGGCGTCCTGCCTCCTCCGTTTACGACGACGACGACCGAAGTAGCCGCCACTCTCGTCACTTGGAGCATCGAAAGTCATTACGTCCGAAGGTGCCTGCCAAAGACATGTACGGTCGTCCTTTGGGTGTCGAAATCTCCCCTCCCAGCTCTCCCGAGCTTGAGGCTGCACGATATGGGTGAGTTATCTTCTTTGTTCTGAACCTTGCTTTCGCCGTCATTACACAAGTTTCTTGGGCACACTTTTTTCCATTGTGGCATATCGATTCAGTTTTGGAAGTGTCGACCTTATTCTGCACTTGACAATTACGAAGCCTCTTATTTCGGATCTCCAAGGCTCCGATTTCACTTCCCTTGTTCACCGTACCCTAATCGTCAACTCGCGCGACATGAGATCCTTGAGGTTCGGGGCACAATCGCTGATACGATGCCTTATTTGCAGGCCAAACTCTCAAGATGTCTCTCCAATCGATGAGACCCCAAGTCAATCTCAACTAGATCTTCTAGGAGGCGCCCGAACTACACCTACACAATCACCAACACACCTTCGCAGCCAAATACCAACCTTGCGCCGTGACAAGACAACAAGTCCAGTTCCGCAACCATCCCCACTTAGAACGACCAGGTCAACCGACCAACTTTCAGATGTCAACCATCCTTGGGATACTATGCAACCACCGCCTCGCTCGTCTGACAAGCCTCAGCAAACATTTGGACTCACAACTATCGTCACCGGACCACAAACTCAGGGCTCAGGCAATCCTTCTCCCTCGCTCGGACAGCGGTTACGGAAGTTCGCCAGAGTAAAGCCCGAACCTGTCGAAAGTAGACCACCATGGAATGGAGCAAGCGGCCGCGCACCTATGATTGATCCTGTCCGGGATGATCCAGCTGTGGCACCGTTGAGTCTGCAGCGCAGGGTTAGCAAGCGTGTTGGACTTGGTGGCGGTTCGGCTCCTGAAACCTCTGGCTCAGTTCGACGACTACTGCCTTCACGGTCCACTCAGAAGCTTAAAGAAGCATATAAAACGCCTTCCCCTGAGCTTGTTTCGCACTCGTACCCTAGCCCACCCAGTACCGGTTCTCCTCCCTCTCAACCCACAACATCACATGCTCCTGCGCCCATGCTCAGTCCCAACATGATGCCTGATCAACTCAAGGCTGTCAGGAGGAAGCCATCACCTTCGACCCACGATCACAATCCTCATACTTCTTGGTCAAGCTCCGTCTACTCAGCCATGACTGAAGACACACTTCTTGGCAGCAAACCACTTCTCAGCTCCTTGGAGCCAACGAACCTATCCGCACCAGAGGATCCTTGGGTACAGCCCACTTCTCGCTTCAGCGTTACAACATGCAATACAGCCGCCCCAGACACGCCCCATGTGTCTGATGAAGATCGACCGCCGCTGCCAGATACGCCAAAGCAAGCCCCGTCAGTAATGGATCGCAGGAGACCAGTCCCAGGCGGAGATAACTTTAGGAGAGCTTCGAATGAACCGATCGTTATCTCAATGAAGTCGGCCACGCCTACCAACGAGCGTCCCGTGTCTATCATTTCTACAGATAAGGCACTTCCACCGGCGCCGCCAGAGGTACAATCGGTAAACGACCGCGTTGCGTACCTCACCGCTCGACTTGATAGTCTAGCTCATCGGCGCAACAATATCAACAAGAGCATCAAGCAGATGACAGAACTGATGCCCACCGACAGGCTTTTGGCAAGCGCAGACGTCATGCGCAAGCGTGAAATTGAGAAGAAGAAGGTCGAGGGTCTCAAGGAAGAGCTGGCAGAGATTCAACGAGAGGAGCACGACTTAGGCTTGAAGCTCTACCGAGCCAACAAGCGCCTTGAAAGAGAGGCAGCTTTTGAACCTTCATCTCTTTGGGTCCGGCGCATTACATCGTAACTGAGATGGCGCAAAATCCGAACATTTTACAACTCTGGGTTTGAGATATGGCATCTCTGTGTATAAGCAAGGCGTTGAGAAGACATGCATAGCAGCTGGAGTCAGGTTTCTTTGTTTTTCTTTTTGTTCGATTCTTCTTAGTTTCTTTGAGCATCAAGTCCGTTGATTGGACTGGCAATTATAGAAAAAGCAGATTCCCCAAAGGTTTTTGAGATCAAGTACAACTTCAACAGATAGACTGTTGTCAGTTGGCAATACGTACAATTCACTTCATGTTCTCTTTTCGGTATGTGCTGGGATACGATAAATCCTGTACAAGTATTCTTTTCTCTGCAATACTAATAGCAAATAGTTAGAGCAAATGTCTATTATCTGGCCCAATTAATCGTGTGCATGAACCTATAAACTACGATTTACCACCTGTCTCAAATGATCTACCCATACTCAACTCCGCGCTCAATTCAAAACACAATCCCCTTCTCTTACCATAATGTCCTTCTAGGTACCGAACCTGGAGGCCGTGGCCCATTGCAGCGCCCCTCCCAGCACCTCTGGCAGTAGTCACCGTCTCCATTTGTTTCGAGGGGAGTGATGCAAGCGCACTCTTCAATGAGATAATGTCGACAAAATAGATAAACTCCTGTTCGCGCGGGCTGAGGAGGAATCTCCGGTTCTGTGCTACCTGTGTCTGAAGTCAAGAGGTTACGGACACCGTTGACAAGCTGCTGCGACAAGGTTCGTCGGGATTGGTCAGAAATGGATGCTCGGGGTTCAAAGTCCCTGGTTCCTAGGTCGTTCTCTGGTGTAGTCGGGGAAGGCTCGGGGTCAGGAATTCGAGGGAATGATACGAGGTCGTTGAAGTAGGAGTTGACAGCAGGAGGTCCTATGTAGTTCCCTGCTTCGTCGTAGTGATCTGAAGGGTAGGTCTGTCGAAGACTGCGACCTCCATGGGAGGCTGAATACGCTCTTCGATTCTGATAGCTAGTGGCATAGCGGCCGCGTTGACTGAAGTTTCCAGAGTAGGAACCTCCTCTGGGATGTCCAGTCTCGGAGTAAGGAATGCCTCTGGGAAACTCGTTACCAGAGTGGTGGCCGCCTCTAGTATATCCATTGACGTTTGGAAAGGAGCTGCCTCTATTAGGAGAGAGCGGTTCAGGATAGGAGGAAGCGTTTCGAGGTCCTGTGGTGGTATAATACGTTCCGTGGGGACTAGGCCCTTCCAGGTCGTGCTCGTCAAGGTCGTACGAACTCTGCTCATCCATGCAATCGCCAGTGTCTGTCCAGACGTACCCTGGTATAACCAAGTCAGGTGAATGGGCGATTTCACTCGTAGGAGATGTGTACCTGCCAGCATCAACAGCGCCATAGCTCGCTGAGCCACTCCCTCGATTCCCAGAGTTCCAGCTCTGGGTCTGCGACCTGCTCGAAATGCGTCGATGGGACATGCTCGCTCGTTGTTTTACACTAGGCATATCTCTCTGTTAGCTCTCACGATCGGGGCCAGTCAAAACTTACCTTGGTTCTTTAAGAAGAATGTTTCCCCCTTGTCGTTGTCGCCTTGTGCAATGTGCTCGGTAGTTGTAGAGCAAAGGGGAAAAGAGTTGATCACGAGAAGCTATCCTGTCGTACAGGTTACGTTAACGCTGGTGTGGGTTGTTTTTCTGTTTTTCCAAGAGAGCTTCTCGCTGAAGGAGGAATGTTTGTGTGGCTAGAAGGAAGAGTCTGACTTGAGCGAAGTATTTATATGGCTTTACTTGAGGATGATAATGATCTTGTGTTTGAGAGTTTTGGTGTTCGATTGGTCGGTTAATGGCATTGTTTCGCTGAACATGGGGTTGATGTTCAACGCTGAATGGATGTCCTTGTTTCTTGTGTTGTGGAAAGCTATCAAGCTTTGACGGACAAGGCACGGGAACAAGCGGTTCGTTTTGTGTAAGAGGACAGGAGGAGAAATAATATCATAATAATTAGAGAAACAAAGCCGGAGGGGCATGTCCGGATGTGATACGCTGGTCTTTGGGTTGCTCAGGATGGCTGTCAGTCAATAAAGAGACAAACTCAAAGGTTGTACTACGAGACACTCTTTATTTCGTCTAGTATTCCTGTCCTACAGAGTACAGTAGTAGCCTAGTAGCCGTGAATCAACCCTCCTCAGAACCGTCTTTAGACTTCGATCCCTATTTTCTCTTAACCTCGGTAGTGCTTCAGCTTGATGAGAAACGAGTAAGTGTATACACTTCTCCCGTTGATGGTGCTAGGTCCCTCACCCTGCAAGATGATACTACCGATGCTAAACATCTCAGCCTTGGTCACGCTTACAACGGAGGGATCAGGGTTTTGCGTCTCGACGAAACGCATGTTGAGCGAAATCATGTGCGGATGGTTCCTCTGTCCGATATCAACGCGGACCGAGTCATGCCAATCCCATGGCGCTATAGCACGGTTTCCTATCACGTTTTCCACGTCGGCCTTCAAGATTACATGTCCGCCGTGTTTTTTAAGTTCAAAGCTGAGCTTGATGCAGGTTGCTCTTCCGAAGGGGGTTGTGATATGGCGGACGTGATCTGGGAAGGGTTCCATACTGTTATAGATACCACCCGGCTGCCAGTGCTCTACGTTACCACCAGCGCCGAGTCGAATCTCCACTTGAGTCCCAGTGCGCTGGAGTCTACATGGTATGCCCGTACCGACGACGGCGTGGTATTGGCTCCAATATACCCCAGCTTGGATGCTGTAGGGGGAGAAGACATTCTGAGTTCCACAGGACCAGTTCGGGCGTCTGATCAAAGGGAGTTGGTCCCAGTTCGGAGCATCGACGTCATTATACAAGTAAATGTATTGCTCTGTTGTCGAGATGTCGTCGATTAGTGTCTCGGCGAGGATGCATCTGGACATGAAATAGAAAGATGTCTGATGCTAGTCGATTCCGAGCAGGCGTGGAACAGCGTGGGGGGCTCGTCCTGCGATGGTGTCGATCATAGTGGTACATGCCTTTCCCAGCATATCGGCCGAGCTTGAGCTCGAATCTGAAGCCATGATCCAGGTGCCTTTTCTTAATACATAGGTCAGTTACTATACCGATCATGGGCTTGGAGTCAATAACTTACAGCCTGTCCCCGGCAACGCTTCGGGATATATCTTCCTGGCTGGCGATAGCTCAGCATATGATGAGTTTTCGAAAATATGAGAGAGTGGAGAAGGTTGAACTTACTTCACATCTTGAATTTATATCTATCAGACTTGCAAACGGGTCATGAGAGATTGTACTGTAGGGCAAACAGCAGATTGACACCCAGAAGGTAAGAAAGTAATACCAATGTCAGGCACTAATGCGAACGCTCTGGACTACTCGATTGTCTTCTCGTTTACCGACTATTTGAAAATTATCTCCCGTTTGATATTGTTTTTTCATGAGTCACTATGAAAGGCGGTTTGTCCTAATACCACAAAGCTAGCTGAGGTGTAAAGTAATCATAAGCAACTAGATACTTTGCCTAAATACGTACAAACTAATCCGTATACTTTATGCGAGTAAAATCGCCAGTTTCCCACAGTTGCAGTGAAAATACGTCGATCGGCGAACACATCGGCGCCTCCGGGGTAACGGGCTCGGGAAATATGGGTCCAGTCGGAGTCAGCTCCGTATGAGTCGGAGGTGCAGGGTATCATCAGTTTCTAAATACGGTAATTCCTGCGAAATGTGCTGGTTACCCCGTAGTTTGTATGCTTTTCTGAGCGCGTGTATCTTAAGGACCGGTTCCATAGATATTATCTCGTTACAGTCGTTCATTAATCAGCCCTGATCAGATGGCATCACATGTGTGCGTCAAATAAACCGAGCATATCACTACAGCTTGGGAAGAGATCACTGTTCATTACACATATTACCGCATCAAGTGTAGGACAGGTCAGTGAACCTTAATGCTGGGGAGTATCTCGAGAGCCAAGAGATGACCGATCTCTAGTCACCTATCGATCGATCCTATCATGCTGTATTTGCTTTTGCTGCCCGTGCTTGGGTCATCCTAGGACTCAGCTGCAAGAACAACAGCCTTCTGTCCCACTCACACAACAGAAGCATATATATATAAGTCATTATTGGCTCAACTGTAATTAGAACCGAGTGTTTTGCCTGGACTCAATAAAAATCACTCTGGTTACGGTGCTCGCGTAAATTCAATAAGTGTCTTGCAGAAGAAAAGCAAAGTTCACGGGCTGACACTGCAACAGTGCATCGAATGAAGTATCTTTCTTGGAAACAATGAAATGATATTAGCAACTTGCTCTAACTTGTTGATTTGTTCGGGGATCGAGATTACATCCTCAGCTATAGCTTAATTAGATCGCTTCTGGCTAGTAACCCAGCAGTGAGCTTTCTCAAGCCATTAAATACTCGAAAATAGAGCTGTCGGCTTTACGGAAGAAGCATTGCGAGTGTACCTAGGTCACTCTATGATTTGTCCTATGTATATGCACTTTTACTGGACTTCAGCTCGACTCATATCCACTCCTGCACCTATTGGACTACAATTAATCTATCGTACACTGTCGACCCCCTGCAAAGAAGCAACGAGCATGTAGATTTTTTTCTCTTTGGCGGATCCAATAGATGCCTAAGCGACGATTAGGAATAGCAAAGAGAAAAGCGACATTTTCTATTTATATGCAAGGCGCATCTCTAGATCTTTCGTTCTCGCGAAATTGACGTCTGTCAATGTTACATGTCACTACCTATACACATGCATAACGGCCCTTTGTTGCCCACGATGATCTCGGAAGATATACTAAGCGAGAGTAACGCAGTGCGAATTCAAGCCGCAAGTATAGTATTCTTTGTTGTGACTCCTGTCTTCATTGCATTTCGCTTCTGGAGCTGTATAGTAAGGAGATCGGGCTTGGGCTGGGATGATACGACCATCATCATATCCTTTGTAAGTCTCATATCTAACCTTGATGCTTCTGAGACTGATAACAGTGTCTTAGTTGTGTGCTTTGACAGTACAGACTATTTTGATGGTCTCGTGTAATTACGGGTTTGGCCAGCATATTAGAAACTTGACTCCAAGGAATAAGTTAATGACGCTCAAGGTAAGTAGTTTGTACTGAAAACCTTGTTTGGTATCTTTAGCACAAAGATATACTGACCAAGCCTAGTTATTCTATATCTCTCAGATCTTTTATAAACTCACTATTAACCTCACCAAAATTTCGATCCTCCTACTATACCTCCGCATCTTTGTACAAAAGTGGTTTCGCATATGTTGCTACACGTTCATGGGACTTATTGTCTGTTACATGATTGCAGCGACTGCATCGTCGATCTGGCAGTGTAATCCAGTTCGAGGTGCCTGGGACAAGCCGGTCAAGCCGACCTGCGTCAGTCTGGACAAGAACTGGCATGCCAACGCGGGTTTCTCCATTGCAACAGATGTCTTGATATTGATGTTGCCCATGCAGCCAATCTGTATGAGTAAGTTGACTGTGGCTCACAAGCGGGCACTTATGATGGTGCTTACCATGGGTGGTGGTGTGTAAGTGAAACCCGAGGCTGGACATGGTACTGATGCGAACTGACCGTTATTCAGTGTCGTAGTAACATCTATCGTGCGCATGACAACTCTCAAAGCCTCGGCCAAAAGCTCCGACATAACTTGTATGTGCCTTGCCTAAATATAGCCCACTTGGTATGCTGACAATTCTGTGTAGACGATATAACGTCAACGATGTTGACTATTGTTGAGCAGAACTTGGCCATAATCTGCACATGCTTGCCAATGTGCCGCACGCCCCTCGCTATATTATTTCCGCCGTGGTTCTCTGGGTCAAAGATGTCAACCCATGATGGCTCTCAGCTCACTGGCAGATCTCAAGGCCAGCCTAGAGCTTGGAATCCCTATGTCGGGCCTAGAAAGGCACAAGGGGTTACGCAGAGTATTGTGCTTCTAAACGACGAATCAGGGGATGAAGTCATGCTAAACTCCCTGGAAAGAACTGGTACACCATCGACGTTGGCAAGTGATGCTGGTGTTATAAGGAAGACGGTTGAATATGGAGTCATGTATGAGACCAATCCAGATGCCAACCGTTAGTGTTGTACACGGCTGGCTCTATACGGTGAGAGGTCAGGTTTGTCCATGTTAGTGTGTACAGAAAAAAAGCCTTTTTACTCGGAATACTGGTTGAGCGTCTGGGAATAGAGCGGTAGAGCAGAGCGACATACTCCAAAGAGATTAGAAGGTGGTTTGATAGAATACTTTCTTTTGTACAAATATGATATACACTAGGTGAACAAAGGAGAAACTAGCTCATGCCCTCCATAAACTCAACCCGATCAAGAATCATCTGTCGGTAGCCCATATACTCTTTGAGGCCCTCCCACTCAGGCCCCGACTCTTCTCCATGCCTCCACGGTTCCTTGAAACCCCAGGCGCAAGCAATCTTGTCAAGTGCTGCTCGCTCCTCTTCCCTGAGCCATCGCATACGCAGTGGCGTACCCGGTGCCCAAGTCACACGCTTCATCTGGTCCTTGTTGCTAAGCTTAGCGATCATACCTATCGATCCTACGACCATGAAATAACCGGAGATACCGGCGACACCAATACCAGTTGCAGTGGAGATATCCATGGTGTTCTGCCAGTAAGCGGCATATGCGGACGCCAGGCCAAAGATACCAAAGGGGAGAGTACCCAACGCGAGAGCGGGAGTGGTAGAGTGCTTGAGGAGTTTCTGGCGCTTGAAGGCAGGAAGACTAAATGAAGCCTCCACAATGCCCAGGGCCGAATCCAGGTTCTTGGCATCAATAGCAGTCTGCAGGGCCATGTCGGCAACATCCTGCTCAATGGCCTTGATGGCAGCATTGGGCTTCGACGCCACATACTGGACTACTCCGTTCTTGACCACTGGCTTCTTCTTGGTCGCAAACATCTCAAGAACAGCAGGGAGCGACTCAGGACGACCCAGGGTGGATTGAATGGCGACGTAGAGCTCAAGGAAGGCGGGTGTTATCTCGACATTGGGTTGCGAAATAATTGCGTAAGCTGAGTATGAGATTTTCTTGACGCTGTCGGCGAGCTCTGCATCCATTGTGGTTGGTCGCTGGCCAGTCCGCTCTGCTCCCAATGCCATAAGCTTCGAGGTTGATGCCCGTGACTGAGCCTCAGCTCTTCGAACCTGGGGCTGGAGGGCCTCGGCAGCCTTGAGGCATGTTTCGAGAGCTGCAGTTGTCAACTGCTGTGCTGGAATTCCATCCGTCGAAAGGAACTTCTCCTTGGTGCTCTCCACGATCTTCGCCAATTGCGCCGGGTCGGTTAATTGCCTGGGGACTTGAGCGGCGTCGGTTGGTTGGATGTTCAGGTCTGGATATGTCGATGAGGTCGCGGCCCATCGTACGCTTGTGGCCTTTATTGTCGACTTTCGAGCATGGCGAGCGCTTGCCAGTAGGGCTCCGCTAACGAAGGCTTGGTTGGCGACTGTGTGCGTTGGCGTAGAAGCGCATCGATAGCAGACGTTGCCGATCTGCCGGGGGGCTGCTCGTGACATTGTAGATATTCGAGATGGCGACGACGATATTTTTGTATTTCGAAATCTTGACTATCGATTCACCCCCAATTGGCCCTGTCGTCCTCTGAAGCAGAGGTTTCTTCCTGTCTCGGTCGTCGTTGATGCTATTCAGGAACCGACTTTGAGATTTCTAGCCCAGGTTACGCGGGCGGGAAGACCCACTTGTGCAACTGATAGGCGTGCGTTGGTTGGCTGCACATCGTTGATCTTAGAAGACAGTTTAAGTGGGAGCCTACTTGGCAGTACATGTGATTCTATTGGCTCTGTACAGATTCATCTACTCAGTAAGTCTTCTCATGCATGGACATGACTTGCTGGATAAAGGACATACTGATCAGGTGTTGTTCGCACGGATTCTCATAGTTGTGAGTTGTTGATGACCGATTCGAACCAGTTCTAGAGAGCGGGCCATCTGTATCTTCAGGGAACTTGGGCGCTAGAAGAAAGCGGGGCGCAGCCCAGTTGTCTATGCCCAGCGTGTCCACTGTAAGTAGCGGTGCTGCCTTCATTCTTTGCGGCGTAAGCGTTCCATTGGCCATGACGAAACATGAGGTGGCTCTTGCCTTTGGGTATCCGAACTGATTCAGCACTCCAAAGCTTAACCTTGACCTTTATATATCCGCTCTTTGACTATACCTCTGCCTCCGACTGCTGCCTCTCCAGGCAGTCCTCGTGAGACTCATATATATCGCCATCTCCCAGAACGCTTACAGACCCGCTATCAAGTCCGAAGACCCCGGCGAGTCTGAACGGCCTAGCTCTCATTCATCCCGCCCATCGACACCCGTAACTTCAACACCACATCCGCCATCGTCCCGGTCATAGAACGACTCCGTGATGCCTCCTCCGCCTCCACCGCCTCCTCC
>JAASAY010000520.1:0-103655 GCA_014822085.1 Fusarium stilboides
ATATCAAAGAGACGTTGAGGTCCGGATTGTACGTGGTCCCTTTATGTGTCGGAGAGCATTCCAGTCGTGGCAGCTATCATGAGACATATCGAAGCGCCAAGGTGTTCGTCATATTTCACGTGGGTGATCATCTTTGCTTTTGTGCTTGGATGCCCTGCGACTTTCTTTTCTTCAGAAATCGCCCTTGCGCGGTCTCTTTCGTGCTGACCATACTCCCAACTCTAAGCATTCTCCCCAGCTTGTTCCACTCTCGCTCATCAGATCCGCCATCATCTTGGCTATCCAGGCATCCCACTCGTCTTGGCTCTTGCCGCTCGCTTCTCGGATGATAGGTTCTAGTGCCGATACCTGTTGCGCAACCGTTAAGAGCGCCGTTTTGCGGAGCGCCGATTGTCCGGGTGTCAGGGTTTTCTTTTCGACCTTTTGGTGGGGTGTTGACTTGGCCTTCATCTCCACGTACGACTTGCCGTCTTTTGTGACGACACCGCCAACGCCTTCGCGCTCCCAGCGGACTTCGCTGAGAGGAATAGCGAGACGTTTTGTCTTGATTTCCACAAGCTCTTCGGCTTCTTGGTGGAGAAAGGCGCCGATGAGGGAGCAAGGTACAGGCGATAGCTGTCGAGCTTCGAGAGTTCGCGACAGCCAGGTGTTGTACTCTACCAGGAATGAGTTCAATGGTGCTGAAAGTGGTGTTTTTGATGTCATGAGATAGGCACCCAGGTCGAGTGCGGATTCGTGCTCTTCTGCCTCTTCCGAGCCAGGCAATGCACTTGGTACATGCGGTCGTAGCATTCGAAATGTTGGATCACTGTCCCAGATTTCCATTACTCCACCAGGCTTGAGCATACGAATATACTCCTCCACAAAAAGTTGATAAACATGACTAGGAACCATCAAGCATGTGTCTTTGATCATGATGAAGTCGAACTCTTCATTTGCGAAAGGCCAAGGCTGCTGGCGAAGATCGTGCTGGACAAACCGCCATTTCATGTCCTTGTCTGGCTTGCAGAGCTCGACTGGTGACCCAGGACTGCCAGGGGCCAGAGGCGCAATATCGATTCCTGTGAACTGGATGCCGCTGTGACCTCGTTCCTTGTAGTATCGATGGCACATCATGCTCCAGAATCCTGTGCCACACCCAACCTCAAGCACGCGCTGTGGGGGCTTGTTTCTGAGTTCTGTTGTATAGACGGGTGCGCCATATACCTGGATCATCAGGAGCGTCCGAAGACTTTGGCGATGCAGCTCGGCGAGATCGGTGGGAAGAGGGTATGCTGAGGTAGGGTCATTGTAGTATGTACGGCCATTGCGTACGATGAAGGGTTTTGTTGCGGGGTCGTTGTTGGAGTGATCTGTCGAGGTCATGGTGTGTGTCGAGACGGTCGTGGTGCCGCTGGTAGAGGATACGGATTCGGTTCGTGGAAAGTCGAGATTTATTTGTTTCGTCGTCCCCGACATGAGTTTGTTACCTGCGTCCAGCTGGGAATACATGGTGACATTTTTCAAATCAACAGAGCCAGAAGCGGGAGTGGTCGCGTCTGACAACACACGAGGACGAAGATCGCGTTGCCGAGATTTGTCGATATAAACAGGCCGATTGAAGACGATTGGGGAGGGTGCCTGACTCTTTGTGATGGTTGAGTTCAAGAGAGATTTGTTTGGAATCAAAGATGTTGAAGATTGCAGGCGCGAGTCAGATGATTGGACCTTTGAGTGCGAGTAATGAGGTTCGTCTTCGCCCAGGGCCAGGGCGGGGCCGTTTTTGGTATTGGTGCTGTTACTGGAATGCAACAGTGACGACTCGTGCGACGAGCGACTACCCTGACTCCCACTTGACGTCCTTGTATGTCGAAAAGGACGTCGAGTGCTTTTGGGGTCGTGTGAAGCCGAATTGGACCGTGGGGGAGTTTCAGGGCGCTTCCACTCCTTTTCAGCCTTTGTCCGTCGAGCAAAGGTGGGTAAGGGGTTGGCAGAAGCGTAGTAAAATCCGCTCCATTCCGACATTGTCGACCTGGGCTAGGCTATACTCTTTGGCGCAAGCTTGCCGATGGGGGATGGGGTGGTTTAACCAGAACAGGGGTTGGTAGGTTGGGTTAAATGTTGCACCGCCGCTAGACTCCAGTAGACTGTAGACAAACACGCTCGAGCCGCGATATGGTACCTACCAAACCTCGAATCTCCTGTCCCTGACCGTAGTGTATCCACCGTCGTCGCCGACTTTTGGCCCTTCTAGAACCCTTCTTTAGCCCGCGGAACTGGGTTATCAAGTCCGGTCGGTGGCCGGGTTGTCTCCCGGGAACATGCAGGGGCAGTAACAGTAACCAAACGATGGGCGCCAACAGAAAGCCCTTGGCTTTGGCCCTTTTGTCAATGCTCGTCTGATGGTCAGAGTTGTCGCTTAGAGGAAGAGCCAGGGTTCATTGGCGAGAACAGCGTTGCGTTGAAAACAACTAATTCCCGCAAAGTGTTTTGGCAAAACTCAAACGTGAACGTGGATATTGGCTGCCGTTTGCAACCGTACCTTAGGCAACATCAATATCCAAAGCAGACTGTAAAGGCGGTGGACCCTCTCATAAGCTGAAGCTGTTGCTGAGGGTTGCGGGCCAACGTCATCATCAGCTATGTCGTCGATGGCTTTGTCTTTGTCAGTCCGGTGGGAAAGCCGTCTGTATTGGCGCAGCCTTTGATCCGGTAGTGAAACGACCTTGGCGACCTAACAGTCGATGATGGCGTACGTTGGCTGACAGTCCCGTCCTTGTGCCTGCAATGGTTTGTCCTTATCATGGACCTGAGTACGCGTATTGGTTTCCGAGTAAGCTCTGGCCTCAAACAGCAGGACGGGCAGCGGCGTCGAGAACGTATGTTGGGTGGCAGCGTTTCGAGGGAAGATACTGTAGCAAACCGAACCTGCACAGTAACTTACAGTGGTTTCAGGTCAGGCAAACAACATAAGGATGGCGGCAGCAGTCACTTTCTATATACGGGATCTGGCGATGGGACGCATCCTTCACGCTTGGGTCCGAGCAGCCCAGACGATGCCATTTTCCCCAGCTCAGCTCACAGGGACCTTCCGGGGTGTGGAGCGCTGGCCTTCCGTTGGCTATCCCCCGCACATTAGAGCCTTTTACATCCAATGCCTGATGTCTTGTTGACGCGTATCAATTAGCAGCTTCCTCTACAGCCCTGGCGCACCGAGGTTCTTCTGGTTGGCCAAGCAGGGGCGGGCAGTGGCTGGTGAAGCCTGTGATGGCTGCAGGTCGTGGTCGAAATTTCATGCAGTTGCTGATATCCCATGTCGGAAGGATCCAGCACTGACAAAATTCCTCCACTCAGGTAAGTTAGCACGGCATTTGTTGACAGTTTGTAGTGCAGGCTCTGCCTTGTTCAAAGGTCCCAGTGACAACGGGGCATCGTGGTTCGAGCGGGTCGTTTGTACGATTAACCCCAGCTTCTGCTTGAAACGATCTCTTCCCGCCATCGAGGGTTCGTCGAGACGCATCTGACACACGAGCGTTACCCGACAATTGATTAACTCTGTCCAACGGTGCTATTCTCGGCACAATGGAACAACCTTGATTATACCTGTGTAGGATGACCATACCTGCCTGTGCGTTTTCATCATAACTCGAATCTTTCCGTGACAGCTGTAATGTGGCAGATAATGACGTTGATCAGAGACCATGATTCAGATGTTCTTTTAGCTGCTGGTCCTGCTCCAAATTCTCAATGAGCTTCCGAAGCTGGACGTGGTCTGTGTTGGCGGATTGAACCATTGCGTCCGTGAGACGCCAATTAACAGGGCTCCGCCCGCAGCTTAGAGCGCCATCACACACTGCGAGATGAGACCTGAGCAATGGCGTCACTTCTCAATTATTCGTGTGAACTCTTGGCAATACAGACGTCCTGTAGTGATGTTCACGGACGCCCACATCTGTGAGCGGGTTTTGTTCCTGAAACCAGCAGGTTCCGCACATGGTGTCTCATGGGACTCAATGGACTGCTCCATTTCTTATTACTACGTGCTAAAGTATTTTGCGGGGTGTAAAGAACGCGTGAATAGTCTCTAGTAGGACTTTCTCTCTACTTTACCTATCCACTTCGCGTCTGTCCAGGCAACTACAAGCATGCACCTGTGTAGAACAGAATCTTCTACGAGTTCTCCTATCAAAAGTTGATAGGGTTTTGGAGCAATGCAAAACGCTAAATAGAACCTGTTCCCATGTTGTTTTGAAAGGCATCGGTTGTTCAAAGACGTGTTAGCTACAAACATCCCAGCTACGGAATTGCTCAAGTGAACGAATACCGGAATTGAAACTGCTAGTCATCCATCGACTACGGTACGATGCAAGCGTAGTTCACGAATATGTCTTGCTTGACCGTCGTGAGGTATGCGATCTAGATGTGGATATTATGCGTGCAGATATCATCAGTTCACTGCCCTGATGCGGCCTGCACCTTGCAAGGCTGACTGCAGCTTCAAGGTCGACGAGAGGCTACACGTGACCTTACTCGCTCGCACGAGCCAGGAGAATGCGGAGCAATCGCACGTGATTCAACGTCGCTCCTCTGGCTTCAGCCCGTTAGTCGCAGTATCGCTCAGCATCACAGTCATATTCAGGTGCCTCCTTTGCCATCTACCACTCTTCTTCTGTCCAAGTATCAGTTGCTTTTTCAGTGAATATTTGCATTGTTGCGCTCGCTCCTTACATGTGTGTGGCCCCGCACCCACGAGCTAGCAGGACACCGCAACGTGTCGCGAAAGCTCGGATCCCCCTCCCATGATGCCCTTCTTTCAAGCTTTGACTGACCAGCATCATTGCAGCATTCTTGACTCGCATAAGCTTTTGTGGCCATCTTTCGACGTTGAAACCTTGTTGCTTCGAACACTTCGACAGTGATTCAAGACCCTTAAGGGATCACATGTGACTATCGAGTCATAGCTATTCAGAATTGTCGCGACGACCTCTTTTGATGAGCTCTTGACCTGCCGACGAACCGACGTACCCCAACCGAACCACCAAGTCACGACAATTTTTCACACGGATCATCTGCCCACAGGCTAATGCGTAAACGCGAGCTACCCTTGCTGTCTTTCTTTTTGAACCTTGGGTGAGGTGTCGAGCCTTTCGTCGCCGATCAATATATCCCCCGCGCGCATACGCGAGCCATTATCAACCCAACCCAATCCAGCGCCTTTACTCGACGGCCGATGAGCTGCTCCAGCGTCTTGTTATATCTCCCTTCCTCGATTACGATTGCCGATCAGCGACATTTGCTGCCGTGCTGCTCGCCGGCGCAGCTACCTAACCCACCACCCTCCAGCCTATAACCCACAATATCATATCACGAATACCTGCCGGAATGTACCCTCAACACTCCGGGCAAGGTCAACATGCTCGGCTAAACGGTGCCGGGCGAGGCATCCCGAACTTGTTATACAACTACCAGCACACGCAACATCAGCACCCCTCTCAGACACAACACCATCAAGGACTTCAACACGACCATGGAATACCCACTCCTAACGGGTTGGGTCACCACTCAACCTTTACTCCAGGCGTTCTATCAAACTCGAGTCCCTTTAACCCTAACGCGCTTCAGAATGGCCACTCCGCAGGAGGACGAGGCCAGGCACCCCCAAACGAGATGTGGCAGGAGCAATTGAGGATGCATAAAGAGGCCGAACGAGCGCATGCTGCCATGACCGATCAACAACAACCGCACTACTATGCTAGGCTCAAAGCGTCGGAAAATAGAGGCATTGGCGGCCCTCCACCCACTACTCTGCGTGCTCAGCCGGACAGCGAGAACGATGGTGTCGACCGAAGGCGACCTTTGACCGTAGAGAAAGAGACGAGACGACAGGACTGGCACAATATGGATATGAGTGGCCAGGGACTACGGAACTTGGCACCGGAACTATTCAAGTACCAGTTTCTGAATGAGCTCTACATCGCCTCGAACAAGCTTACACGACTACCGAATGCGATTGGAGAACTGCGACAGCTACGTCACCTCGATGCTTCCTATAACCAGATCGCCGAGATTCCGCCCGAGATTGGAATGTGTACCTACCTCAAGAACCTCCTACTTTTCAGCAACAACATTCAGCAACTACCGTTTGAGCTTGGATCCCTCCATCTTCTGGAAATGCTCGGTATTGAGGGCAACCCACTGGAACAAGACGTGAAACATGAGATTATGGAGAAGGGAACAAAAAGCCTGATCAATGCGTTGAAAGAAGGCGCTCCCAGTAAGTTGGCTGATGATAAGTAGAGATTTGTGCTGACCATTGCAGTTCCTCTTGCTCCTGCGCATCGAAAACCCATCGTGATCCAGGAGGACGTATCGCCCAGCCTCGAGAGGATCAAGGTTTTCTCATGGAATATTCTTTGCGACAAGTATGCGACACCCCAGACCTACGGCTACACACCAACTGGCGCTCTCAACTGGGAGTACCGAAAGGACTGCATCCTGGAAGAACTTCGAATTAGGGATGCGGATTTCCTTGCGCTTCAGGAGGTGTCCACAGATGCGTTCAAGGAGGACCTCAGCCCCGACCTTGCACAGATGGATTACAAGGGTGTTCACTGGCCCAAGTCACGAGCCAAGACCATGTCAGAGAAGGATGCCCAGTCCGTGGATGGCTGTGCCGTCTTCTACAAGCAGAGCAAGTTTATCCTTCTCGACAAGCAGCTGATCGAGTTTGCTACTATTGCCATCAACCGACCCGACATGAAGAACCAGCACGATGTCTTCAACCGTGTGATGCCCAAGGACAACATTGCTGTTATTTGCTTCTTTGAGTCACGCCTTACCGGAGCCCGAATCATCCTGGTCAACGCACATCTCACCTGGGACTCTGCCTTGGCCGATGTCAAGGTTATCCAGACAGGTATCTTGATGGAGCATGTTACCAAGCTTGCAGAGAAGTACGCAAGATGGCCGGCAGTAAAGGACAAGAAGATGATTGTTCTACCGACGGGCGACGACGAAGTCCCTGTGCCTCAAGCCGAACCGGGTCCTAGCCAGGAGTATCGCACAAACACAGAGATCCCTCTGTTGGTCTGCGGCGACTTCAACTCGACGGAAGATTCATCGGTTTACGAGTTGATGTCTATGGGCCGTGTGCCACCAGATCATCTCGAGTTGAGCAGCTTCCAGTACGGTAGCTTCACGCGAGACGGTATCGAGCACCCCTTCAGCCTTAGAGACGCATACGCCCACACCAAACATACCGCCGACGAGATGCCATTCACCAACTACACGCCCGGTTTTGCCGATGTAATCGACTACATATGGTACTCTACCAACACGCTGGAGGTAGTAGACCTTCTTGGACCCCCTGATCCCGAATATCTCAAGCGAGTTCCTGCCTTCCCCAACTGGCACTTCCCGGCGGATCACATCCAGATCATGTCCGAATTTGTGATCAAGGGACGTAAGGAGAAGAAGCACCTACCCGATCGTGAACCCGACTTTGGCCCTGGATCACGCGGCTAGAGGCTGCAACGATAGGCCGGGGCCCCTATACTGTCACCCCCTCTTTAAGAGGAAATACGTCGATACGTACATCTGGATGTAGTGTTTTTGGCTTTTGCGACACGGAGTTTTGAGGATCTTGCACGGTTCTTGGGGTGGGGATGGATCGGGGGGTGGATGTGTGGTATGTATACAGGATGGAAGTGGAGGTGGGAGGATATGTATGAATTGATTCACAATGTTCTTTTGCAACTTCAACTAAAGTTTACCTTGCCCATGTGACGTGTGATGTCTGACTCTTGCTTGTCTGTCATTATACTTTCTGAACAGGAGTTGGTGCATCTTTCATCAAGGTCTTGCTAGGTTTTACGTGTTATAAATCCCAAGCCTTGAGTCATGTTTTATGCATGCTGCGAAAGCCAAATTGAAGTTGTTGGGTATAAAACGTCTTCTTAACCCCCAGTTTCCTTTCTGTCACGCGACTTCTTGCCCTTTAGTTTCTCCATCAACCTTCTTTGACTACCATCATACCGCTGATACATCAGTTATTTCTCGCCATTCCCGGATTCTTCTCCCTTATGGAGTGCACTTCTTCTTCTTATACACCTCCCCTATGGCAACAACAATCACGGATGTGGTCAAAGGCATCCGCAAAAAGAGCGATCGATCCAGGTACATCGCCAACCTCATCAACAGAATGAAGGCCGAAAAGATCGAACAAGGCACTATGAATCTGCTCCAGGAAGTCCTCAAGGACTTCGTTTGCGAAAGTAACATGGATCTAGCCATGACTACCTTCAACCTCCATCGTTTTCCATTCAATAGCATCACACCAATGGGAAACAAATATCACAACTGGAACACTTGGAATGGTATCCTTCACACCAACGCCTGGAACGTTATCAAGTACTACATTGAGACGATCGGTGACTGAAGGCGACTTCACGAGTTCCTGGAGCTTTGCGATAACATCAACCAGCTTGCATCGACCTTTGCCGCTGTCCCCAATCCCGAGCACTATTGGATCGGCATGTATCGCCTCTGGAGTACACCTGCTAGCCAGCACCCTTACACTGGTCAGACGAACGGTATTCCAGATGATCCCAACTGGTCTCCTCACCGATGCTGCATTGGTACTCTCCGACTGAAGATGCATAAGGCCGTTCTGAAGAACCCTCCTGGGGGGCAACCTACCAAGTTAGATGGAGATCCAATTGACATGGAGTACTTCGTCCGCGTCCAACGGCGGTTTTGGTGGAGTGAGTTTATGGTCCGAAGATCTCATTTGGAAATACTCTACCATTACCAAGTCATCCCAATCAACGTGGCTGCGATGTGGCAACTCTACAACTGGGGGATCGCGCCCACAACACTCAATATAAAGCCTTTCAAGTATTTGGTATCACTTCAACGTCTGGGGGTTACTTTATATAGCCATGGCATGAGCGACCATAGGACCATGAACTCCACCGCTGGAATCCTGGGCTGGAAAAATCTACGTATGCTTGGAATGCAGGGGCTAGCGCTGTGTCTCCCAGAGAAAAGAGACAACTACGAGATGCAGTTACTCTTCCGGCTGAGTGTTGTAGCGACTCAGTGGCATGAGTTCTGGAAGAACTTCCCCGGGTCTGACTATGCTTGGTATGATGGGTGGTTCGAAAAGTATCCTGTTTCTGGGCCTACCGACCATGTTTCCTTCGATATAGACTACGACGAGAACCAATGTGAGAGCGATGGTCTTGTGAAAGAAGCAATTTCCTCCGTTGAGACTAGGTCGTAGGCAAAATACCCGCCCTATTAGGGTAGCCTATGAGCTACAGATTCAGGAGTACGGCAAGAAGGCAAGAGTTTGATTGGCGAGTGTTTGGTCATCATTTTGGGTATACCATACCCAAAAGCTGAGTTAGGTGTTAGGCGTGTCTAGGTTATTTAGTCTTGTTATCGTTTCATATCAGGTTCGGGGTTCATTTGTACGTTTAGGGGTTGCTTATCTAAAGTGCAGGTCTGGGACGGGTTATTATAACACAGAGACAATGAGATGTGTTCAACCTTATTCATCGAGTAACACACAGCGTGACATACTGTAACTGCATGGGTATCGAGTGTCGGCCATTGTAGAGAGGTATCTTTCGTTTCTATGAGGTCTGATCTGTCTATATACAAGCACAAAGTAAAAGAGGAGAATAGTCTACCTATACCGTACAACACCAACGCCGTCATGCCAATCCAGTTCTCAATGTAGAAGGATGTCATATCCATCCTTTGTAATCCTAACCTCTTCCTGTCCAAGTCCATACTTGCGCCGTATCAACTCAAAGATAATGAGACCCGCACTCGTACTGGGCACCTGTCGAATCGCGTTCCACCAGAACCCACGATACAGCCATTTCGTTAGACTCAACCCCTCGCTCGCCGCCTCTCCCTTGCATACGGCCAACGATTCTTGGTAAGCATGGTAGTAGGCACGCAACATCCTCCACCGACGATGTGGTTTTTCCGGATTTGCGGCCTTCGAGGCGCGGAGCTTGGCGGCTTTGGCGTCAAGGTCTTCTAGATGGTCCCAGTGCTTGACTTGGAAGTGCGTTAGGGGGTGGAGGAGGATTTGCTGGGAGAAAGAGGCACTGATGCCACCCAAGAGGAGAAACATGGGCTCGAGTGCGTAATGGGGGCGGATGAGTCGCATTCCTTCTTCTTGGCGATGCTGGTGTGTAGGACGCTTCATGGCTAGAACGTCGACGATGTCTTCGGCGAGACCACCGTAGTACCACGTAACGAAGCGGTAGTAGCCTTGGGCTTTGACGTACTCGAATGTGCTGAAGAACACGGCGCTTCCAAGACTGTCTTTCGCTAGTGATAGACCCCATCCAGCAAAAATACCCTTGAGGCCAATCTCGCGAAGCTTCTCTGAGCCAAAGGTCCACATACTCCGAGGCTTGCCACTGCCGTCGTTTGGCATCAGGTCCCGATGGTCATATCGCGCTTGGAGGGCGTCTAATGGTGCCGCTAGAATGCTCTGAAGTCCACCGGCAAGCAAGCCAGCTGTAAAAGTGTGTGTCGGATGCGGTGGTGGATAGACCCTTTTCCGCGCTTGGCCGCTCTCTTCATGCAGCTGTGCTAGGATCTGGAGGTAACTCGTGTATAAAACTGCACCGACACCAACATTCGCAATAAGAGGTGGTAAAATCTGGTTAGGCACAATGCTCCATCCTTGATGTTTGATAGCTGATGTCAACACTCCAGGTGTCGTACTTCTCAACAATAGCCAACTTTGGCGAAGAAACGTGGTAAGTGGCGAAGCAGAAGCATCATTCGCCGCAGCTCTCATCATCAATTCCGTCTGCGCCTGATGAATGTTCCTCGCATACGCAAGGTAGTCCACGCGCGTCCTAAAGAAGGCTTTTGCTGGGGCACGAAAGTAAAAGGCGATGAGCTGGGTGCTCAAGGCGCGGGCACCAGCTGCTGAGGCTGCGGTTGCGGCATTGCTGCGGGGATCTCGTTCCGGCAGCGCCGCGTCGGGGGGTATCACCGGGAGGATACCGGTTCCATAGTCCGGGACGTCATTTCGACGGAGGTTCATGGCGTTGAGCGACTCATGCTGTAAGAGTTGAGACCAAGAGGGAGGTTGAGAAGTAGAGGCCGAAGGATGAGGTCGATGGAGGCGTGACTAAGCGAGATCGACCAATCGGGTGCTGCAGATGACGGTCAGCTTGGCTTTAGTCCCGAGATCTGAGGCATCCCCATGAGCTGTCCAGGTGACCTGTGAAAGTGTTGGAGCCTAATGAAGCTTGAGCAAGGAAACTGAACGTTAAATAAATGAAGAGTCACTTCGGTCAGCATAGACAGCTGTAGATGTTGGTCATTTCAATGATCTATTCAACGCATGCTGAACTCTGATTCGGTAGCCGAAACCCGGGAGCACTCGAAATTTCACCCAATGCGTTAATCAAATCACAAATATCAAGGTAGTCAGAGACAAATGGTGATCAGAATCGTCGTAAACTTTTATTTCATACCCAAATACGCCGTCTATAAATGCAAGGTCCTTGCCGTGAGGTATTCCCAGTCTCGCCGTACTCATGCTATTCATTACCCTACAGCCTTTTACTCCTTTTATTCAGGCTGCTCGCGGCCATCCAGCCACTTGCTCATGTACGGTCCGTCCAACCAGAAACCAAGCTTCTTGTAGTAGCTCCTCACGCCGACACCGGAAATGACACTGATCTTGTCGCTGCCATGTTCCTCGAGCGCAATCCTCTCCGCCTCCTCCATCAGCAGCGTGCCAAAACCCTGGTGCTGGAACTTGCGGGGATCGCGGGCGTGAACAGGGACGGCTGTACCGTAGACATGGAGCTCTCGCACCATACTGGTAGGCTGGCCGATGAGTTCCTCTCGGTAAGTGTACTTCTCAGTGCACTTTCGCAGTCGTAGCAGAGCAACGAGAATATCCTGCTTGGGATCCTCGTAGGCAAGGAAGGTCTCCCAGCCGCCGTTGGCGACGTAGTCGCGTCGCACTAGCTCAATTTGGTTGGGTCGGATCTTATTCTTGATCTCGTTCACGCCAACCTCTCGCGTTCGCACATCTCGGCATGTTGTTCCAAAGTCCTTCATTCGAGCCAATGCCAGTTCACGTAGGTTACCATTCTCGACACCAGACGTGACCAAAGGCATAGGAATATCGCGCTGAACACGGTAAATACGCGTCCATGGGGGAATCAAAGCCATAATTCGGGCGATAAGGTCGATCAAGCCATTGGGAGTATAGTTCTGGTATCGTCCTGTTCGCCACAACTCGTACAGACCTGTACCTCGAATGACCAGAGTGGGGTAGATCTTGAGTCCATCGGTTCTGAAAGCAGGGTTCTCAAAGTACTCTCTGAACTGATCGATATCTCGCTCCATGCCAACATTAGGCAAGTCGGGCATCATGTGGCTGACAACCTTGTAACCCGCGTCTTTTGCCAAGCAGAAAGTTTCCGCAACAGCAGCAACTGTGTGTCCTCGGTTCGAGTCTCGAGCAACATCTTCGTATAGCGACTGCACTCCAACCTCGAGTCTTGTGCATCCATATCGCAGCATGTCCGAAAGGTGAGGCTGTAGACAATAGTCGGGTCGTGTCTCGATTGTAATACCAACACACTTGACGTTGCTCATCTCGCCAGCCTCGACAGCCTCGTCGACGTTTGTCGTTTGGTATCCACTGAGAGCATTGTGAAGTTGTGCAATAAATTCGTTGCGGTATGACTCAGACAGGGACATGAAGGTTCCTCCCATAATGATGTATTCGACCTTATCCACTGAATGACCAAGCGACTTGAGTTGATCAACTCGTCCTCGCGCCTGCTCGAATGGATCGTATCGTGCACGAATGGCTCGCATTGAAGTAGGTTCGTAGCCGGTATATGACTGTGTGCTGTACTCAAAATCGGAATCAGGTCCACCAGGGCAGTAGACACAGATGTTACCGGTATAAGCGATATGAGGACATCGATGAGGCTTGCACATGACGGCAACGACAGCAATACCGGAAGATGTTCGAATCGGCTTTGCGATGAGCTTTGGCAAAATATACTTCTTGTAATGCTCGGGAATGGAGGCGATGATGGCGGTCAAAGGCGGGATGTTCATGAGCTTGTGCTTCTTGGCGAGCTTGTTGCGGAGGGAGTTGAGGTTGATATCGCGGGTTGTGCGGCCGGCCTTGGAAGCTTCGTGGTCCTCGATGAGGGCATTCGCGACGTCGGCGCAACATCGTAGGAAACGCTCGCTCTCTGGGGCCATGTCGGGCTTCTTCTTGGTTGGCGCGGCCGTCACGGTCATGGTGGCGGTCGCCATGATGAATGGATCGGGGGTTGAGTCTCTTGATTAGATCGGATCTGGCGAAGTCGGAAATTGTGAATAGGACTGCGAGGGCGGGACGATGACGCTGGAAGTGGTTGTGGAAATGCCGGGGTTGTGCGTCTCCAAGTTCAAGTTGACATGGGGAATTATCGATCTTTTGCTTTTGCCCCTCCAAGAGGCTTCAAAAATCTTGGTGGGGCTTTAAGTTTTCCCCACCCAATGCGGAGACGGGCAATTGCAATGAGCTAGTCACGTGTCTCCCTCACCTTGAACGCTGAATCATCAATCAAGGTCAACAGCATTCACTTTAACAATTACCCACATTTAGATTTGTGTTGAAATAGTTGAAATATACTTTTTTCATCTTCAAAGTTTGACTTCAATATAGTCGAGTTTATGCCCAGAGTGACACCTCAAGGCTACATGGAGTACATGACTCACCGGATCACACTCCTGAAGCCTCAAACCTTGGTATCAACCCTCGCAGCTACAGTCTCGATCGGATGATCACTTTCACTCTGGCTTGAGCTGGGTCCAGCCTCAATCTCGCTTTCATCTTCAGTCCCTTCTCCAAGACCCTCGTCCTTAACCAAGTGAGCCGCCCAAGTAGTGAAAGGCACAGCAGCATAAAACACTACTGTCGCTACAATGAGGTTCGTCATCAACGAGGCGCTTCGAACTGATCCCACGGCGTACGCCAATGCCGAACCAAGGGACTCTCCTCCACGCAAGATCGCCATAGAAAAGGTGATGGCTCCAAGGTTGTTATCCAGCGTACCGAGACTCCAGTAAAGCCAGAGTCCGACTGTTTCATATGCGATCCTGTTGCTTGAAGTTAGTCAACAGACTAGATAGGGCCCGTCCAAAGTACTCACCTGTAAAGAATGAAGATAGCCATGCCTACTCTGAAATTCTGACCACTCCAGTCGATCGCATCAGGGGCATTCTTGGCCCAGCGCTCTTGTATCACAACATTCAAGATCCAAACAAGTGTGAAAAGAACGAGAAGAAAATACCACATCCCTCTTGCCTGGACAGATCGACGCAGAAGCTTAGTGTCTAGAAACCATCCCGCGATGACATTGACAATAGCCCCCACAATGGCGATCAAAAAACCTGCGAGAGTACGTGCTCGAACAGTGAAGTATGCAGCAAGATAGTTCCCCTGATAGGTCACCCCCCATTGAGCGGTGATGAAGGCTGGAATGAGGAGGAGGACCTCGCGACGGCGGAACTGAGCGAGATATCCCTTTACTTGCGCCTTGAAGGAACGACTTGTTGTTCCTAAATCTGGCTTTTTGCCGTCGGAACGGACGAGCTTATGTACTGGTGCAAGTAGTAGAGCGAGAGGCAGGCCAATACATTGGATGCCGATCAGGACGAGGTAGGTCTTGGAGGAGATGGAACCCTGGGAGGAACTATCCTTGTTAAGGCCGAGTTGGATGGCGGAGGCAATGATAGAACCAAGCTTGCCCAGAGCGAGCCATATGCCAACTAAGAAGGATGTGTTAGTGGCGTGACGAGGACTTGAGAATGAGTGTGTAAGCTATGACTTACTGCAAATTCCTCTTCGTCGCATCTCGGGATAGCCGACGGCCATGGCAGCTTCACCTGTCCATAAGGCAGTGGCCTATTTCCTGATTAGTACTTGTCGTTATAAGATTGATAGGCAAACTCACCGAGATACCGCATGTTACAGCTCCAAAGATCAGGAACCACTGCGTTCCGTACATAGAATTGACGTATAGTGCTGCAGAATATGGCACGTATCCGATCGTACCAAAGACAACAACCCATTTGAGACCTATGATGTTGCCGGCGATACTAGCCAGCGGTGCTAGAGCAAACATGACCCTAGATCCCCGTTAAATCCAATGTTTGAGGGGATTCGATGCTAGGATGGGACTTACACGAAGGTGATGACATTGGCTGCGTTGACGACGTATGGCTCAGCTTGACCACCAGCCCCGAGACCTGATAATACGATTAGCTGTGGCCTATTGGAATTTTGGTGGTTACCAACTGTTCATGGCAGTCCATATTCCTGGCTGGGTGAAACTGACAAGTCCTAGGAGCACGGCCTGGACGTATGTCCCACGAAACACATCGTGGGCTCGTTGATACAACGTTCCCGGTTCACCTTGGGCCATATTCAACACCTCAAAAAAAGTCGGAAAAAGCCTTATTGTAACTCGCACTGCCTGGCAATCCTCGGAATTCTCCAACCAGAGAAGGCTATCGCAACTTATATGCCATCTATCTACTCCAGCGACTATCGGCACCGATACAGGCATCCAACTTGCATCTTTACTATCAAAATGGCATCAGCTCTTTCAGTGGAGGCCCTCGCTCGGTCCGATTGAATATCTATTCAAGCAGGGGTTAATGTCTCATCCGACGTCCTGATAAAGATATAGAATCGTGGGTCTACTACGCGCTTGACAGGGTTCGCGCCGTCACGCCATCGCAGCATTATCGCTCAATTGACATTTTAAGCAGGCACATAACTAATACGGAGAAATCGTGAGATATGCGAAGAGATCCCTTAGTTTTCCCGCTGGTTCGTCACGTCATTGAGACTATTCAACAAGCGGGAACCAGGTCCCTTCCGCGCAGAGCCTCTTGGTTTTATTACCAGATCAGGGAATTTTTGAATAATGCTTATCTCTCAAACTGTCAGGACACGAGTCATACATAGACCTTCGGTGTCACGCCAAGAGGGAGAGAGCATAGAGGTCTAACATTTGGACCACCTGGTCTCTATTGTAAAGTATGCTACGGCCACTGGGCCAAAGCCAAACTCATTCATGCGTGAAGGAAGTCAACTTAGCTTTTAGTGTGAGTTCGTTTGCCGTATTTATGGGAAGATATTTATCGGTTTAGTTTTGAGTCTTGACGAGTCTCATGCCATGACGCCCGGATACTGTTGCTGTTCAATGCGGCCGTCGAAACTTCAAGCTGCGAGCACATGGTTTGACTGCTGGCTCTTAGTGTTATTTACCTTTCATTAGCTTATCCTCGATCAGAGCTGCCACGACCTGCGTGGTGCATCAGGCGATAAATGCTGTGACTGACCATCTTAAAGAACACACGGTACCTTCAATTGACCTTTCTGTCGCCTTAGAGGCGGATTAGAATATCGAGTGTTCATCTTGTTGTAACTTTTTGATATGGGTCAGGGTCACATATTCCAACAACATAGTTTCACTTTTCTTTCTCAACCTTAATAAATCATATGCAAGCTTCATTGCCTTCATGAACTTTGCAGTCTTTTTCTAGAGGTATAATAAGCTCCTTGGTGCACTTCTTTCTTGATGGTAGCTACCTGGATTTCTCGTCACATCCTGTGCATGCAATGCCTTCTTTCTTTTTAAGTCGTTCAACTCAAGTCACTCGGTGAACGAACTGACAAGCCACACACTTATATAACATAACGGAAAAACTACCCAATCTGCAGTATCTTATCGGAGATGGCCATTAACTCTGTTTCGAACCATGCTGTATCACCGATAAGCAAATCAGAAACCCAGGAACCTTCCATTCGACACCTGGACCCAAAGGGAGACGCCATTCTCGCCGTTCATCATGATACGAAGTCGTCTTTGAGATTTTTGGTCTCATCATCGATCCTAAAATACCAGTCACGTTACTTTCGATGTTTTTTCGGCGGTGTATTTAGAGAGGGTACTGCTGTTCGACAAGGTGAATGCCCAGAGCTCAGGCTTGAAGAGGATGATCCCGAGGCTATGGAAATCATACTATCTATTCTCCATTTCAAGTTCGAAAGACGGTTCTTCACACTGGCCCTGTCGCAGCTTGCTTCAGTGGCGTGACACAGCGACAAGTATCTATGCTATGCAGCTCTGGGCCCCTGGATGACTACTCCGTTCAGGAAGCTGAATACTGTACGCAGTGAACAGGAGATCAGAACTTATCTTGCAGTTGCATACTTGTTTAGATCTTCAGAATTTATCTTGGCAGCTGCTGTGATCGCTTTCTTGCACCTGCCTCCGGATTTTGAAACTGAATGGTCGAGGGACGAGGTTGTGAAATTCATCCCATCCAGGGTGAAAGGTAAGTGTCAAACATGTGGAAACAATGAAACATTAGCTGACATATAATTAGACGCATTAAGTGAGACGATTAAACGGACTTTGCATTACTTGTACATGAAAATTCGGAGCAACGAGAACACGCTAAGAATTTCGAAAGAGACCTATACCACCAGCGAGAGACTCTGCCTCCGCTGTAACTCGTTGTGTAAGGATTCCTCTGATACGGATACACTCTGTATGTGCTCAGGTACCATATTACACTCTACAAAATGCACAACCGGGTATCGTATTTTTTATTACTACAACTGCTTGACACGTCATGACCTCTGGCCTTTGTTACGTTTCAAAACGAACTCGGTATCTGGAGTTGCATTTAATGCGAGCGAGGTGAGCACAGCACATGGGCATTCTTGTAGTGGTGGCTCTAGCTGCCCTTTGTACCAGGTGTTGTCAAGCTTGTCTGGGGCTATCAATCATATCGTGGATGGCGTTGGGGGTGTTTCTGCTGAGAAGTTAGGCCTTAACTTGGGGCGAGATTAACACGGGAGAGTTTTTGGACGATATGCCTTTGTACAATTAGAGGAGTATATTATTAAAATGAGTGTTTGGAGAACGGATTCGAATTTACCATGTAGATAGCTCCTCCTAATATCAATTACCAATCCTTTGCAGGTAGTCTGGTGTGGCGTTGAACAGGTATCCCTACCAGGACGGTGGGTCTTGTTGAAGCCAAGACCACTCGTTCATCCACGTGGGTTTGCTCTCCACGTTGATTTACATCCAGCTTCTATTATATCTGAAACAAACCAGCTGGCTTCAACTTCAGCTTTAAATTTCTTCAGGGGTCTATATGTAACCTACATGGTGAAAGGGATTAGACTCTGCGTGGATGGAGATCCTTTACAGAGCCAGCTCAAGGCAGCGAACTCAACAAAGATAAATATGACTGTTGTGCTCGGTAGAAGGAATAGGAAGTAAAGATAGATCCCGGGCCATGGATCTTCAGTAGCACTCAACGACGATGTACAGAAATGGACCCGATAACACATTTTATGGGTTTCTGCCGTTAGCTCTTGTGAAAGTCTTATTAGATTGTCAGGGGTGATACAAGGCTCCGATAGCAGCGTTCTTATGTAGCACAAGGTTTTAAGCTTACAACTGAAATGGTTTCTATTATGCATAAGCACTAAACTTACCATAACGTAGTGTTACTACAAGATCCCTCTACTTTTCTAACCTTGAAACTCCAGAGAGGTCAATATCCTGAACGACCAGGTGATAACAACTTAGTTCAATACTTGGTAAGATGGCCGATAAAACCGGGCTGGCTGGTATAATGCACTCATGTTGACATGAAGCTTGTAAGTTACTCGTAGTTCTACCAACAAGAAGGAAGTGGGTGGACCGTTTTCACACTCAGGTACAGACCCAGATGATGATACCTCTCCCATTGGCGTATTTACTTAAGAGGAAGAGGCGTTCAAAAAGGACTCGGATATTTGTAGGTAGGATCTTCAGAAGTTCACATTACGCCTCACAAGGACCACCATGTGAAGGATTTCGTGACTTTGCCTTAAAGGCAACACGAGGTAGGCTGAAGCGTGTATGATAAACAAAGTTCCAATCCCTGTGCTAAGTTCAAACATACCCTTGCCGGTGCGTGTCTCCATGCGTGTGTCTAACTGGTGAGTGCGCCAAGGGGCGGGCACTAGATTAGCGAAATGGATTATTCAGGATCAAGACGACCATGCTGAATATATCACCGAACAATATGCAAGGAGGGCTAAAGGCTTTTGAAGGATTCGATTCTATAAGCACTGGGGCGATTCAATTACATGGCTGCATGGAATGGATTTAGGGCTTACTTTTTGATTTTGATCTACTGATCCCCTTGGGGCTATAGGATGAATAACTGACAATCATAACGAGTATATAATATCTTGAGACTCCTAAGAATACTGTGAACATCAACAACCAGAGCTCCAGCCCAAGCAGCAGATAACTATACAACCAAATTCACAATGGGTCGCTGGGCACAACCACTACTGCTGACCGCCTCCGTCCTGCTTTCTCTTCCCTCTATCGGAACTGCTCATCCCGCCAACAACCATCATGCACTTCACGCAAAGGCTGCTGTAGCCCCCCCAGTCCTTCCTCCCAACGCTTACAAACGGCAGGACGTTCCAGAGGCTGAGATCACTCCTGTCCCAGTCAACAAAGAAGTCGCCAACCCGGAGCCCACCACCACTGTTCCATTTGAGGCGCCTGTCCTTGCCGAGGACCCCAATGACTGGCGTTCTGTCAACTGCGAGTCTGATGGAGTCAAGGACCACACATTGTATGGGCCTGATCGATGGAAGAACGTTGATGCTGGTGATGCCTGGAACGCTGTGATCGACGGTTGGAAGGCCAACCTGACCTCCGGCCGCCAACAGAAGCACTTTTCCAACAATGTAAGTTCAACCAAAGCAATGCTCGAATAATGAGGGGTGCGATGACTGACCTTGATAGGTTTCCAACTTCTTCCATGGTCCTCAGGACATGTTCTGCGAGACTTTCAGTGACGAGGGTAGCGGCTGTGAGGATCTCAGCCTTCAGTGTCACTCTGTCAGCGTCCCTGCAGGATACTTCATCCTGCATTCTTTTGAGAACATCTTTGCCGTGAGATTTACACCTCCTTTGAATGCGGTAGTTTGGGTTTAATAATTCGTACCAGATGCATTCCAACATCTGGAGCGCCGTTGGCGACGCGGTTCGAGACAATGATATCGGCTCCATTGCTTCAGAGTTTGGCAAGGTCCCCCCTAAGGAGGGAGGACTTGCTACCTCTATCCTGATTGACATTGCTATGATGGCCTGGGGTATTGTCATGGGCCCTGCCTGGAACAAGCGTAAGACTATCTTCTCTGGCTGATGCGAAAGCGGCTACTGACGAGATGCAGTGATCGGCCCCAAGTTCAGTGACAGTACCAACGCTGGTACGCTCAAAGATACGACCAACGATATTGTAAAGAACTCCTTGACTCTCACAAAGGACATTTTGAACGGCAGAGCGTAAGTCGTTATGTGGATATATGATCGGAATACCAGCTAACCATGAATGAATGTAGCCAGGATCAGCTTGGTGTCCAGAACGGACTCGAAGCCCAGATGCAGGGTCTCACCGAGGGTTGGAAGGATGGCGTCCTCGAGACTCAAAAGTGGCTCTTCGGTGGTTCCGAGGAGGGTTACAGCCAGCTGGGTGCCATGATTTCAGATGCCTCCATGTTCGGCGATGGCTGGCTTCTCGATCGTGGTGACCACGCCAAACAGGTCAAGCGAGCCATTAACGCTTTTCTCATCCCCATGGCCTGGCAATACTCCCCCGACGTCATCATCCCCTTCATTGCAGAGTCCGATGTCGCTTGCGACGAAGACCCCGGCTGGAACAAGGAGGCTACCTTCACCACTATGTTTCAACACTGGATTGATGATGGTGCACTGAAGGATGGTCGATTCTGCCACGACGGGAAGTCATACTGGCTTCTGGGCGGTCGTGATCGCAACACGAATTGCGACAGCAAGAGCGGGGATGCTGACTGCGGTGGATTTGAACGCCCGCCTGGCTTCCAGTCTTTGGTTGACAAGAAGTTCACTGACATCTCACTTGACAATGTCATCATTGGGTAAGTTTCTCCAACCATTTCTTGACACTGGTCTCTAATCATGAACGATGCAGATCTCTCAACTCGAAGGCCGCTAACGGCGGTAAGAACGGCTTCAAGCTTGACATGGGGGATGAGCCCAGCAGGGAGGTTCTTGAAAGTCTTGCAGGAAGCGGTATTGAAGCTCCGGGTGTCTTCACTATTCCCATTTGCTCCATGGACGAGGTCATCGAGAACTACTACCTGTGGTACGGGGACTCCCGTGATGACATGACCAACTTCCCTTGCAACCCTTGATTCTAGACATCAGCTGCTGTTGTTTCCACGTTTCCTTCTTCTTTTGTTTGCTTTATACTTAGATTTATTCGGTCAAATTTTGTTCATAGAGCTGAGACTTTCGACCTCGCTTAGAAAGAGATAATCAACATTAAGTAGTTCATTCAAAACTATCTTATCATAGTACGCTTGATTCAAAATGTGTATTGAAACAATACCATGATTCGGTTCGCATACTGATTTGGAAAGCGAATGCAACCAGTTCTTTCGTGATTCTGGTAGAGGTAGGATTGCTTCAATAGTACTCCGTAATGCGGTGAGATTTGTCCTTGTAGGGGGTATCACATGACCTTGGGGGCCAAATCCAACGAGTCGATACCAGCTATTTGTTCTCTGCCTTATTTTCAATTCTGTAATCAATTTATGGTCGAGACAAGCACTGCCGGTTACTTCTTTCAACTCCAGTGTTCAACAATCTCCATTAAGCGGTGTACTCACGCGATAACGGATCCATCACTGCGGGGTCGAATGAATATGGCCTCACTCAACCTTCAAAGACTGCCCTACCCGCCTGGAGATACCGAAGATGACATTAGGAGGGATCCCAAGCTATGCCGAACATGTTGGAATCTCTACGGAGGGTCGGCTTCCACTGCTGTCCCCTTGGCTGGCATAGCTATGCACGAAAACTCCGGGTCCATCAATGCAGATAGAGCGGCCAAGGCTGGTAATCTGGACGCAGCACCGGCTTGGGCAGGGCTAGGCCGCATCGACTATGCCTCATGGCAGATCAGTGTCTATGCTCCTGATATTCCTGGGTCGGTAGCGGGAGGCTGTGCTTCTTGCCTGCTACTCCAAGAGTCTTTGACAAAGCTAACTAAAGGATCTTCAAACTGCAATGATCCCAAGCTTTGGCTTGATATAGTATTCTGCAAAGGTAACGCTTTGAGAATGAACACCATTCGAGGAAGTCCTCCCAGCGATCGAGAAAGCCCTCCCAGCGATTTTGACATGTTTGACATGTTCTCTATGGATGGAGGTGCTGCTAAAGGGGACGTCATTGAGAGCTATGAGATCTATACTTTACCTGGTGAGGCAACCGGCCCTGTAAACTTCCTCCGGAGTTAGGATTGGAGCTTATTTGCACTAGGTTCTCCCTGCCCGTGGCCGACTATTGGCTCGTCGATGACAATTGAACGACCCGATTGGAGTCTGCCCCCCGAAATTGGTGGACATGCGAGGCATATTGAACCGGATCCGACTTCTCAGTCATCTTTTGATCGAGTCAAGAATTGGATCAAGACTTGTAAACAAACGCACGCCATTTGTTCTGAAGCAGAGGCCAAGACGGCATCAAAACTTCCGAAGCGAGTAATCGATATTGGACCCGAGGCTAATGATGGCATCCATGTCATCGAGTATGACGATTCCACGCAGCAAAAAAGCGAGCCATACATTGCGCTGTCTCACTGCTGGGGCGGGAAAAAGCCTTTGATCTCGGAACGGGCAACTCTTGACCAGTGGAAGCAAAACATCCCTTTCGGCCGTTTTGTCAAAACCTTTCAGGACTCCATCATAATTTCGAGAGAATTGGGAATCAATTATGTCTGGATAGATTCCCTCTGTATCGTTCAAGACGACCCGCAGGATTGGGAAACCGAAGCAGCTAAGATGGCTTCCATCTACAACGGAGCGGAGCTGGTTCTGGCTGCGACGGGCTCGGCAAACGGCACTGGTGGCTGCCTGTTTCCAAGAGAACCGTTCGTCACAGTTTCTGGGACATTTCCTGATGGTAAACCTTTCGAGGTTTATGGACGTAAGGTAGCCAAACATGCGGTTTTTGGCTGGAACACTGAGTCCAGCGTGGCCAAAGGTTCCTCAAATCCCATTGCTGGAACGATAGTAGCCGAGGTTCAGGATCATCCGTTGATGGCACGTGCCTGGTGCTTCCAGGAGAGGCTGTTGGCGACCAGGATCCTCCATTACACCAAGAGTGAAATGGTCTTCGATTGCTTGTCGTCCATGGACTGCGAATGTGGCACACTTGAAAAGCACGAAGAGGATCCATTGGTGCCTGCTCGTCGGATTATAAAGACCGGGCACAAGTTCATCAAGGGAACGACGAGTTTTAGGAATACATCCAGACCCTATCCCGTCCCGCTCAAAGGAGAGGCCAAGGAGTTCGCGGAACATCATGAACTCTGGCGCGACCTAATCGTCCAATACACCCAGAAACAAATAACTCAACGAACCGATGGTCTTCCTGCTGTTGCAGGATTAGCTACGGCATGGTCGAACAAACATACTGGCAGATACCTCGCGGGTCTGTGGGAAAGGGATCTACTTAACGGCTTGCGCTGGATGCCTGATGAAGAAGACTCCGGCGAGGCACCGCAGTATATCGCGCCCAGCTGGAGTTGGCTCAGTGCCCATCGGGGTGTAACATGGGGACTCCAGAGTTTTGAGTTCGACGACTTCTTTGTGAGTGTGGATTTCGCTCGTACTGATTGTCCTCTTAAGGGGCTCAACCAATTTGGAGAGGTTGAGTCTGGCTTCATCTTTCTTACGGGTCACATCATGCCTGTGACGTTCTCCATCAACGGTGATTCCGTCTATTTGGAGAAGCCAGGTCATGCTACCAGGAAACCACTGGGAAGACCCGATAGCTTGTACCGTCTGCGAAATCTGCAGAATAAGGAGCTGCTCTGTCTGAGGTTATCTACCAAATTGATTACACAAAATGCGTACGATGATGATACGGCGTTGGTGTTGGTCAAAGCAGATGTGAAGACCTTAAAAAAACAACCTAAGGAGGTCCAAGAATTCGAAAATGTTTACCAGCGTGTTGGTTTTATTGCCAATTACATGACCAAGGCTTGGAGTCATGAGCGGGATTCGAGGGAGACAAAGATGTTCATTATCTAGGTGACTAGTAGCTAGAATTGTGACAACTTAATACTCAATACGATCTAGGTATCCATTGAGATATTGATCGAAAATGATGGAATTATTGTCTGAGCATCCATATATGGGATGTACCGGGAGTAAGCCGTGATACTTCATATTCGTCCAAGAAGTTCCTCCTTATCATTGGTCAGAGAGCTCGGAACAGCCCCACAGAGAGATCGTCATTGCAGGGCGCTGATCCACGCGTTTCAGCTGAAACGAACAGGGATTTACTTATCCATCTGCCATCAAATTATTCTCTCGTCAAAGCCAACAACTTATTCTATCTTTATTTTATCTGACTAGATCCATTGCGCGTATCGTCCGCTCGGTATAACCCCACACATGCCTCTGCCGATTGCACGCCACCATGTAAGGACCGGTTGCCGGACCTGCAAGTGCGTTACCCCAGCTCTCACTAGCTATGCCGATAGACTTGGTACTAACAGCGAGTAAAGAGCCCGTAAGATCAAATGTGACGAAGGCAAACCCTCATGCAAGCGCTGTGTATCTTCGCGCCGTGTCTGTGGTGGTTACCAGGACGCGGCAGCTGAGCACAGCTTGACGTGGTATCGACCAAATCAACTGTCTGCACGCGACCAAAAAGAAGGTAGAGCCTTTCAGTTCTTTACTGAAATGGTTGGGCCAGTCCTTTCTGGACCTACAGACTCCTACTTCTGGACTCATCTCGTCATGCAGTTCAGTCACTTTGAGCCTACGATGCGGCATGCCGTGCTATCAATTAGTTCGCTGTACGAAGAGTTTGCCAGAGGCTCCCGTATCACTCGACAAGTCTGTGGCAGTACTTTTGCTGTTAGCCATTATAACTCGGCTATCAAGCAAGTCAAGACGGCCAGTGACGAGCAGACGATACTGGTACTCTGTGTTCTTTTCATCTGCATTGAGTATCTGCAGGGGGACTTTGACGCTGCTCTTCAACACTGTCGACATGGCATCATGATCCTCAACAACTCTTCACGTCCGGAGTGGGCGTGCGAGTACCTCGTTCCCATATTTCGACGTCTGAGTATAACCCCCTTCCTATTTGGCGGCGTCAGACCGATGCGTCTCCCGCCACTTATCGGATTCGAGACATCAATACCTCTGAAGTTCAACAATATCCGAGAAGCGCAGACAGCCATTGATGATCTGATGATCCAGATCATGGAGTGTCTTTATGATGATCTTGACGATAGGAGTGGGCTCACTACACTGCTGGATGAGTGGGATTTCAAGATGAATGATCTAGAGGCTATTCTCCCCTCATCTGCAACAGCAGATAGATACGCCATATGTGGAATGCGATTTAAACACAAGATTGCTACTATTTATATCCAGCAGCCAAGCTCGCACACAGAGATGTGGTGGGATCAGCATCTGGATATCTTTAGAAGTGCCGTGAGCTTAGCAGAAGAGGCATTCCAAGTATCAACAGCCCCAGATCAACAACGCATACCCCAATCCAGCTTCAGCTTCGAAATGAGCTGGCTACCAATGTTGTTTTTCATCGTTCTAAAATGTCGAAACTTGCAAATTCGCCTCGAGGCATTGTCGTGGTTGGGACAGCTGGGACCAGCCAAGGAAGGCTTGTTTGACGTGGGAACTTTGTATAGGATTGGCAGACGACTTATCGAGCTGGAACACGATATCTCCCTTGACGATACCGGCGATTTAAACTTTGCGGACGCGGTTATACCACCGGAAGAGAAGCGCTATTTTGCTATCCCGGTAAAACACGAGCTGGAGGTCATTTCCGAGAAGGACGGTACATTCAGTTACAGGAGACAGGTTAAATTCCTCAAGAGAGATGTAGAGGGTAAAGTGATTGCTCGGGGAGAATACATCTCCGATGACAAGCCTCGAAGATGCGGCATCAAAATTCCTCCAATGAGATGCGCGCATCGTCTCTAGCAACTGGCAACAGATGGTCTGCAGTAGCCAAGGAAAGATTAGAATGAATATATTAATGATACCCTGCATTGATTCTTTGTGGTGTAGTACATACTCTGGGCCACGCAATTCGGCCCTGGTCTGCCTCAAGCTAACTTGCATCTGCCGACCAGTTCATGCAAGTCTCCATATCCGTTAGGATCTGGCTTGTGGGGCTATCCCGAGGGTGGCACGAACGCCAACTACATACATATATAAGTTATAGTAACTTGATATCTGAGTCTCAAACTCGGCTACTTGAGTTATTACATGAGTAAGATAATTTTTCAATCAGTTTTATCCATCTTACTCGATACTTCTGACCATTCACTACTTACCTTATCCATGCCTTCTACTTCTTTACTGCTCGGCGCCGTATTTTCCACGGCAGCCGTTCAGGCCGCATCTTTAAGCGACATATGCTCCAGTAGCTATGTCAAATCGGCCCTTCCAGCTGACGACTTTCTATCAGGCATTGCCATAGACTCATCGTCAATCCAAACAAGCTTGGTCTCCAATGCCAGCTTCCAATCTGAGTGGTACCCCTCTGCCAGCGCCAGCTACTGCAACTTAACATTTGCCTATTCGCACCAAGGCATCGAAAACGACGTCGTTCACGTGTCGTACTGGCTTCCTGCTCCTGATAAGTTCGAGAATCGTTATGTCTCTACCGGTGGTGGCGGTCTCGCCATCAACTCGGGAGGTCAATATGCTCCCTCAGGATTGATCGTTGGCGCCGTTTCTGGTATAACTGATGGTGGATTTGGATCTTTCAACACCCAATGGGACGAAGTTTTCCTTTTAGCCAACGGAACTATCAACTGGCAGAGTGTCTACATGTTTGGTTACCAAGCTCACCACGAACTTGCGCTTCTTGGCAAAGAATTATCCCGAAATCTGTACAACGTTTCGAAGAGCTCCAAGGTATACTCGTACTACCAAGGCTGTTCTGAAGGTGGTCGTGAGGGTTGGAGTCAGGTCCAGCGTTTCGCCGATCAGTTTGATGGTGCTGCTATTGGCGCTCCAGCCTTCCGATACGGCCAGCAGCAAGTCAACCATTTGTTTGGCAATGTCGTTGAACAGACCCTGGACTACTTTCCACCTTCGTGTGAGCTGGACAAGATCTTAAATTTGACCATCACTGCATGCGATGTTCTCGACGGGAGAGAGGATGGTATAGTCTCGCGCTCAGATCTCTGCAAGCTGAACTTCAACCTCAACAGCACAATTGGAAAACCATATTCCTGCGAAGCTTCGAGCGCCAGTGGTGGCCCAGGCGGCCTACGTGTTCGACAATTCTCTCGACCATCTACACCAGCTCAGAAGGGCACCGTCACCGCAGAAGGCGTTGCTGTCGTTCAGACCTTCCTCGATGGTCTTCATGACTCTAAAGGACGCCGCGCTTATCTCAACTATCAGCCCGGATCTGCCTTTTCCGACCTCACCACCGCCTATGACGAAGAGACCGACAGCTGGAAATTGAGTATCAGCGGCCTTGGCGGCGAGTGGGTTGAGCGATACCTTTTGCTCCAAAACGCAAGCACCCTCCCCAGCCTTGACAATGTAACTTACGACAAACTCAAAGAGTGGATGGTGTATGGCCAGAATAAGTATGCCGACTCTCTTCAGACGACTTATCCCGACCTGAGCGACTTCAAGGCTGCAGGTGGCAAGGTCATCCACGTCCACGGTGAATCAGACGATTCGATCCCGGCTGGTTCGTCAGTCCATTACTACGACTCTGTGCGCAGCGTCATGTTTCCCAACAAGAGCTACAACGAGAGCGTGTCTGCCGTGGACGATTTCTACAGACTGTTCCTCGTTCCTGGTGGAGCCCATTGTGGAAGCAACTCTAACCAACCTGGCGGCGGTTGGCCACAAACCACACTCCAGACTGTCATTGAATGGGTTGAGAAGGACGTTGCCCCCGAGACTCTCAAGGGAACTGATGACATTGATACTATCTGCCGCTGGCCTCTTCGCCCGCTGTGGTCTGGAAATAACGCTTCTCTGAGCTGCGTCTACGATCAAAAGTCGCTTGATAGCTGGACATACGACTTTAACGCTTACAAGCTTCCTCTGTACTAGTTGCGTGTTCATAGGTGGTCTGTTGCGAGTCCTGTCTGGTGCTTTGACACAAGATCGTATGTCGTTGCAATCAAGAGACGAAGAATTTTCGGAAACATGAGACATATCTTTCAGCTCTCAAGAAGAATGACCTGATGTCATTGCACAGACTTCTAGGACGGGGATAGTGGCGGAGTGTTACCGCCGCTCTGGGTCCGGATCTTGATCCTACCAAGAGTCTGGGCAAATCGGATCTACTCTATCGCGGAATTACGTGGCCCGATTTGGATTGATATCGGCCGGTTGGAACGAAATCTCATGTCCCAAATCTCGTGTCGCGAATCGGGTGATTGTGGATGCTGGGCATACGCAGAGATTTGTGGATCACTGGCTGCCGTATTTATAAGGAAGATGAGCGATTGCTGTCGAAGAAAAAGAAAGCTCAGTTTTTCCATAGTTCATTAATCTTTCAATAATTTAATTCTGCGTATTATATCATAATGCCAAAATACGTTCTCACAGGCGCAGATGGCAATCTTGGCCGAATCGCGGCAAGTTTCGCTACAGAGATCGCCAAACCTGGTGACGAGCTTGTCTTTACCACCTACAAAGAAGAAGCAATCCCATCTGATCTCCGCAAATCATGGACCGACAAAGGCGCCAAAGTCCAGGTCGCCACGTACGACGATATAGAAAGCCTCAAGGCAGTCTTTCAGGGTGCTGAGGCTGTCTCGCTGATCTCCACCTGGCTCTTTGGCGAAGGGCGACGTCGTCAAGCACAGACCGTGGTAGACGCAGCCAAAGCTTGCGGTGTAAAGCGAGTCTGCTATACCTCGTTTGTTGGTGCCGGCATTGAAGCCGAAAATGAGGAAGATATTCCTTTCCTGCCACGAGACCACCACTTTATCGAAAAGATCATCTATGCTTCTGGTCTAGAGTACAGCATCCAGCGTAACTACCTCTACGCCGACAACATCCCGACTCTTTTCGCACCTTCGTGGAAGTTCTGCGGCGATCGTTGGTTGGTCAACACACACGACCAGGCTGGAGCCTACGTTGCGCGACAAGACACTGGACACGTCCTTGCTGCTTTACTGCTGGGTAGAGGAGAACCCAACAAGGTTTACGAAATCACTGGCCCAGAGGCCGTCACCAATGAGCAAGTCTTCAAGTGGATGTGCGACCAGACCGGCTACAAGGGAGAGATTGTGGATCTTCCCGATGAGGAACTCAAGAGATGGTGGTTGGACCACGGGCTGCCAACTGACTTCTTTGGCGACTTTTCTAAGCTGCCTATGAAGCTCTGTATCGGCGACCTTTTGTGCTGTGGAGAGATGGTTGCTCGGGGATTCATGGCTAAAACAAATGATAATGTTGAGAAATTGACGGGTCGGAAGCCAACGCCGTGGCAGGAGGCTTTGTTGCAGTACAAGGATTTATTCCCAAAGCCAGAGGGGCAGTAATTAGAGACGGCTTGTTATAGAACATGATAATGGTAAGAATAGAATTGGTTTAATTGGAACCTATGCATATAATTGCGTTGCCGGTACTTAGACATGACCAGAGCTCCAGGTCAAAGCCGAAACGCTAATTATATGGTGGAACCTACCTTTAACGTCTCTGTGATATGCCGTGTTACTCAAATTGATAAGAATGTTATCAATTTTCGCCGTGAGTGTTTGCGGCCAACATTAAAAGTTCGTCCTGCAAAGCAAGCGTACTGTTTCTGCGGCTTTAATCTCAGGACCTACCCTAAAGTGATGCACCTGAGTACGCAAATTATATTATTTGTTCTTTACCTCAATTGACTTTTTACGTAGCTCATTAAAAAGCTTAGTTACAATACTAAACGACTTGGACTCTCGTTTGTTACCTTTGGAGCAACGTAACATGAATGCGTTGTTGGTTTAGTTCTGGTCAACGTTGGGACAACGTTCATTTAATGCAAAGCGACTATTTCTGAAGTAAAAAAAGAAATATATTACGCGTGACATGCTAAACGAATAAGCAAACACGCTATGTTGCTTGTTCATTTACAAACCGTATTAGCTTCTGTTTCCTGGGTCACGGATTGCATTAGAGCGCAAACACCAAGCCACACTCCGCCGACATTTTTCGGTCAACGCGTTCAACCCACAGATTGAAGATCAGATCGCGTGGGTCCTAAATTGACGTATAATAACAACAATAGATGAGACATGTTAAGGGCAGGCTTTGACAGACGCCAGGGCGGGTCAATGTCTTGAATAGCGGTATCGTATTGGTTCTCAGGACCCTAGATCTAGCTTCGGGAAATTTCGATCTGCCTCCCCTCGGAGCGTCCTTTTTGCGTCTACCCATAATTGGACAAAGCGTGCGGGTACAAGATCGGGTTGAATACGTGGAGGATTAGAGTAGATCTCGACGGGATGTCACTGTTTGACTCGACAATCAGACTTTAGGAACCGGACAAAGACCCTTAATCTTGTGGTGATTGACTTCTCTTCTTTGTACGAGAACAATGTGTTAGCAATTAAAGCCCCTTGCTTCTTGGGTCTTGGAAAGAGGAAGTGATGTCTCACAACCCTTGCCGAATGAATGCCTTAGTGCATCATTGCGGCTTTTATCTTGTCATTTGATTTGTGCATCTCGGATCTTTCACTCCAGGATGACGCCCACGGCTACAGAAAGTCCCGGGACATGGGGCCAAGTGGGCGGAGGGAGGGATTAGTCTCGACGATCATCCAGGGGACTCAGTAATCGAAAAAATCCCATGCCGTTCTCTGTTAAGAATCAGAGTTTACCACATTTCTTCTCGACTTGTTCTCCTCCCGACTGGAATTCTCGAGTTGAGTTGCTGTCAAACTTTCCTTTCAACAAAGCTTATTCTTAGCCAACCGACCATGGACACTCCGCCGGGCATTACCGTCTACAACCTCCCACCCAGTCCGCCAAAATGGGACCGGCTCGGCACTTTTTATGTGTGTTTTTGTGTGATATGGACGACCCTTCTCATTGCCGGCATGGCTTTCTGCTGGGTCAACCGTCACAATCCCATCCTTAAACTACGCGGTTTGAAGCTATCCTTCGCCGCCATTACGCTCCTTCATCTATACTGGGCACTCGGCCAAATCCAATATTCGATTCTTGTGGCTATGCCTCCTATCATCGCATTCAACCTACAGTATTTCGTTATGGGCATCTACCTTCCACTGGGCATCGCTCTTTTCCACGCTTCGAATATCAGATTTCTTCATGTCGCCAAGTTACAGAAGAAGTTCATCAGCCATGACTTGTCAATCAAGACTGGATGCAGTGGTTCTCGGTCGTCGTGGCTTTTTCGGCTCAAGAACATGGACTACAACATGAAGACTGGGGTTTTTATCGGCTGCGGAATGGTTGTCCAGGTAAGAACTTCCCTTGTTGGCTCATAATCCACAACTAATTGCGGCGCCAGGTCTTTCTGACTGTCGGTATGTGGCTGGCGTGCCGAAAATATCATCCTGCTTTTGGCATTCCTGGCACTGAGCTTCGTGACGCAACGCTTCCAGAGCAGCTCCTCGACATGAGTCGGGGCTGGGAATGGTGGCCCTCTCTCCTCTGGCTATTCATATGGACTTGGCTTGTATGTATCTCTGATTTATAGTCTATCGTTCTTGCCGCTCACCATTTTTGCAGGTCGCACCCATCATGATCTGGCGGGCCTGGGGGATTCAAGATACCATGGGATGGCGAACCCAGACCATCGGCTGCTGTATCTCAAGGTCAGTATTCACTGCCAACTATGTATTGCCTGACTAACATGGTTGTAGTCTTCATGCGACACCCATGTATCTGGTTGCAAGCTATGTGCCTGCGTTCGCCCCGGTTAACGCGTACTTTCCTATCAGTCAATGGTAACCATCACCGTCCAGCACTAAAAGAGACACTTATTGACCAGTAGTAGGGTAGAAATTTCAATCTTTATGTTTGAAATCTTTACCGTCTTTCTTCCGGCTGCTCAAGTCATGAAGCAATGGGCCCTCGTCAAACGGGCCTCCAACTCCAACGTCGAGTGGGAAACCGAGTCCCATACTCTCGACTCATCATCTTCAATCACCCAAAAAGTCTCTGCCAACTCAAGTATAGCTGAGAAGGGTGGGGAATTGGACTGCTCTGACGAGAGCATGACTGATCGATTATTGACAATGGGCGCTCTCAACCAAACCCTTGATGACAACCCTGGTCCTCTTCAAGACTTTTCAGCTCTGAGTGACTTTTCTGGAGAGAACATTGCGTTCTTGACACGCCTTGCGAGGTGGAAGGCATCTTGGTACGCACAACCAAACAAGGAACAGACACTTCAAGCATACAACCGCGCACTGGAGCTTTACGCCATCTTTATCAGCCCACGAGATGCCGAATTTCCTTTGAACCTTTCATCAACAGACCTCAGACAACTCGAAGAGGTGTTCGAGAAGGCTGCACGAATTCTTTGGGGAGAGGCCAAGGTCGACCCCGCCGTTCCCTTCGATGCCCCCCGGTCTGCCGGATCAGGGTCAACAATGACACCCTCATTGGAAAGTATCGCAGGCAGGGCTTGCTACACGGGTGAGATTCCCGAGGGTTTTGGTCCCTATGTCTTCGATGCGGCAGAGAGGCACATTAAGTATCTCGTCTTGACAAACACTTGGCCCAAGTTCGTCAAGGAGATGCAATCACGGAGACGCTCGAGCGAAACGGCGCGGAGTGATTTCACGATGTCTTCTGATACGACAGTTGTCAGTCGAGTGTCTGACAAGGTAACACGGTTCATTCGTTCCTTCGTTTAATGTTTCTTTTACTATCACATATTTCTTCAAGATAATCCAGCAGATACCCTGCCAAGCTTGGAATTGCTTGACAGCTTTGGCACACACCACATTTTCTTATTTCCCTTCTAGTATATACTTTACTATTTAGCCATACCACTATTGTATAATTGTACGAGATGACCCTTCTACTTTTTGATGATCATGGTAACCTGTGCTCGATATCGCCGACGAGTGTGATGATACTTGAAGATTTTCTTGGTTTGCAGAATGAGTGATGAATGAGAGAAGCCTGGGTGCTCCGGCATGGAAAGACGCGCCTGCACCTCAGTTATATCCATATGGAAGCTCCTTTTCTGGGTTCCTTGATACGAGCAGTTGATCCATGTTCAATCTCGCATCCGCATGGAGCTAATTGAACTCCATCGGATTTGGAGCCAGGTCCAACACAGTAGAGTCTGTTTTCTTGCGGATCTTGATAAAGCCGCTCACAAAATGAGCAAATTTTGGCAGATCTGCCCCTGGTCTTTAAAATTGAAGTATCTAGGCGACGAATCAGAGGCTCTGCCCTGGCATTAGCGGACGATGCTATTGGTAGTTCAGGCTGATGCTACATAGGGATCTGCATTAACGTATGGCCCCAAGATCGAGAATTTCGTCTTTCTCATGTTTTCTTCCATGCAGACTTCTTTTCCGCCAGAGGCACAAGACAGTGAATGAACAAGAGGGAAAGTCCTACAACTTAGACAAATTCATCTTCAAGTAGATGGCCTGATAAGATATCACAGAAATTTCGGATCTAACTATTGTCGCGGTATTAAGTATTAAGCATTAAGCATTAGATATGAAGGTCTAACTATGTAGTAGTTATTCTCTGTTGAGGCGCTGACTGCGCATAAACTGCTCGTACTCCGAAATATCCCTATTCCAAATCGGTGCGCCAACCTCTTGAAGAATATTCGCTGCTGTGCGCTTGTTCTTGTCCTCTAATTCCTGATTAATTCCTGCTTCCAGCAGCATGTTCGCGATCTGATAGAGCTTGTACTCTTCCGCATCGCCTTTATTCTCCCAGCTTTTCTTCACTCTTCCTAGAGCGATCTGGTTGGCGACATGATGCAGTGCACTCCACCCTCGCCGATCCGTCTGGTTGATATAGGCTTTAGAGTCTAGTAGAAACTGGACTATCTCTGTTGGGTCTGATCCTGAGCCGAGATCAATTGATGAGATGTACAGCATTAGAGGAGTCTGTCTGTCCGGGAATGGGCCCAAAGCCCCGAAGTTGATGCCGCGATCGTAAAAGAATTCCATGGTTGCACGTTTCCAATATTGCAGCCCATGGTTGTCAATATCTGGGTCAACACCATTAGGAAATGCTCCTCCTCGAATCAAAACCCTTGCATATTGGACAAAAGTTGTTTCTTCTGATGTAGACAGGATTGGCTCTTTGGATAAACACAGCAGCGCTTGTGTGATTTCACGCCTTTTGGACCTTGGTTCCGCCCAGATGGTATACTCAGAGCCACATAGAAACTTGAGTACATCCAGACGTCTGTTAATCACGGCGGTACAAATAGAGCCATCAGTGTTTTGAGATTCTCTGAGCTTCGGGGCTCCAGCGTTGATAAGCAACTTGACCATGTTTGCTTCACAGTGATTGATAGCAACTGCCAAAGCAAAAGTTGAGTCTGGCCACATACTCGAACGTGGGTATCGATCTAGCAAGAGAGAGACAACTTTCTCATGATTGCCGATTACTGCTAGTTCGAGGGGGTTCATGGCTATGATCTCTTCCACGGTCAGCTGTAAGGTGTCGCCTTGTTGAATTCTTTGTAGACGAGAAATGCCCCTTGATTGTCGCCGGGTATGCCCGTAGAGCGAAGAACGGATGTTGGTTCGACCCATGTGGCCGATAAAGTTGGTGGTGTCGAGAATCCTTCGAACAATTGCAGTTATACCGAGAAGTGAGGCCAGGTGTAGGTCGTAGAGTTGGGAAACTGACGTCCCGTCTTTCGAACTGCCGAGACACTCGATATCACTAATCTCCTCGAGTCCACCAATCAACCTGCTTTCGTCAATGGGACCAGTGCGCGAAAGAGAAGTGTCTCCTCGTGTATCTCTGGCACTCGCTAGATAGGATAACCAAAGCTCTCGAAGATTGTTTGGCGTTAGAAATGATAGCGCCTTTTTCGCTACCACATTATCTTCGAGCTGCTGAGGACATTCTCGAAGATGTCTAAACCAAAATTTCGATACATACGGTAAAAGTAAAGAATATTCGTTCTCGCTCTGCCCTTCCGACCAGGGGAGAAGCGCCTTTTCCATCAAGCCCAGGCAGCGGGCCGCAAGAAGTTCGTGGTCATTATCAGGGACTATGCGGAAGAACCCCGTTGTTCGGAAGAGGTAATCTTTGACAGATCGATGGCTAAATTGGATGGTTTGAACGCTTTCGTATCCTGAACCAAATTTCCTGGTTTCCGGTCTGGTGGCGAGAAGCGATCCGCAGTGTTCCACGCAAACTTTCAGGTTCTCGATCCCGGCATCAGAAGCATTTGAAACTTGCCCATCCGTCAACGTGCTTAACTCTTCGAGAGTAAGTGGATGATAAGCCAAGGCTATCCAGCTCAAGAGTGATCTGGCTCTTTGTCGATGCTGTTTGGGAAAGCCTGACAGAATCTTCTCGTAGATAGTGTCGATATCATCAGAAAGATCGTTGATGTAACTAGGTATGAGGTTTTCGGGATTTCTTCCAAGGTCTTGAATCACCAAGTTGGTCCACAAGAATGAATTGTTGGCTTTCTTTCCGAGGGCCTTTGTCGTCTGCTCTTGGAGCTCTGATGGCCAACTATGTTCCCTTGCCAGCTCTTTGACATGATACTTGATGTAACGCTGGACATCCCGGGTATTCTGTTCTTGCAAATCGGTGTCCAGGCATAGTGTCGAGAAATTTCTCAAAGAATCTTTGTGTCGGCCACCTAGCGAGCAGCTGGTCATAAGAATCCTAAAGTTTCGGGGATTTTTGTCGGTCGAGGATAGCAATTCTGAGAATCTTTCTGTCAAGATGTCGATGGATTTCTCGTCACATTCGTCCAAACCGTCGAGGACGCATGTAATAGTCCCAGCCGTACGGTCTTGAATCATGTCGGTAAAGATTTGCCAAAGATTTTCGACCGAGCTAGTAGCCAAGGTGGTTCGGGCACCGTCAATTGTTTCAACTTTATCCAGCCCGTGCTGCATGAGGTTGGGCCGTAACCTGCAAAGCTGCCAGATGAGACCACGGAGGACAGCTGTAGCGGAGTTGCTGTTGAGGTTTCCATTATTGCAAAAGAAGTATATGACCGTATCGGACGTCATGCACTCTGCCAGTCGTTCTAGTTGCTCGGTCAGGTAGATTGCCAACATGGTCTTGCCCTTTCCACGAGCGCCTTGAATGACAAGACCTCTAGAATCTCCAGAAGCCGAGAGCCACGAACGGTAAGTGCGTCTCTCGGTGATCCAGGCACACGTTCCCTTGACAATGCGCCCTTTTGTCGTCTCCAGAGATGCGCGATCTTCCCTTGGGTCTGTGACGAATAATTTATTCAAAAAATTCGATTCGTACTCTTTGAAATTGTGCGAGTACTCTAACGGACGATCAGACCGCCCGGATGTCCAAGACAACGGTTTGAATCTATCACTGTTAGATCGATCTTAGAAACGCCTTTCTGTGACTTACTCAGACGATTGAAAGAATTTGAGACATAACTGTTCCCGGTGCAGTTCCTCAAAAAGATCTTTGATTTCTTGCTTGTTGAGCTCGGCATATACGCCCATTTTCCCCTGTTGGGTCAGGGTGTGTTTGCCGCCATTGTCAACCCATTCGAGCTGGGAAAGAAGCCGGCTAATGACCTTGTGACAGTGAAACAAAATTTGCCTGGTCAACTCAAGTTGTTCCCGTTCATCGTTTCCGTCGACTAAAGGTTGCAACTCAATTTCCTTGACTAATTTGGAAAAGCTTTCGAGCTGTTTGACTTGCTTTGTAACCGAATGTAAGTCGAAATCAAGTGTTTGAAAGAGCCTTATTGCTTCGTCTGTTATTCCCGCAAGTCGGGAAGCAGCAGTGGTAAGACCGATTGCGTCGCTCATTGTGATTCAAAGAGAAACACGAATAGCTCATAATTAGATCGAAACACGTCGTGAATTGCCTATAGTTATACTACGAATTCAAAGATGACGCATGCGTAGACCCACGATGTGTTATAGCGGAGGCCTGGGCTATTTTTATCAATGTTTAAGCCAACCAAAAGGCTCGGATCATCGACAGGGATTTTGAACACTGCTGCTGAACTGCTCAGTCACGAATCAGATTTGCTACGAAAATGGGACTTTCGTATTGACTGCGCCACCCTTGTCTATACGGCTTCATTCTGCGACCCTGGACCTAATGACATCAAAGCGAGGCTGATGGGAAGAAAAAAGTGTCTGCCTGGAGTTAAAATTACGAGATAAGGATTTTATTCATAAATGGGAAGAGCTTATAGTGACCTCCAATACTTACGAAATACCATACTTGAGGGACCCTTTTGCGGTTTTAATATTCTCCTTCTGCAACCATGAACCCCATATTCAATCTAAGATCAGATCATGGAATGGAACACTTCCCCAGATATAGATTAGTCACTAAGTTGAAACAATTACCTATGTACCTCATGCAGGGACTTGTCATGGTCTGTTTGATTACTCCAGCACTGCCTTAATTGCTCAAGGTCCAGCCAAGCTGTCTTTTAAGGTACCCATCTTTAAAGTTTGCAAATGTGGCTGCATGTATGAAACAAAGGTATATTGTCAGCTGAATGCGATTGGTTGCAGACATTAATCAATAGTCTATATTTATATATATTAACTTTTCCAAGATCCTCTATCAAATACGTAAGTATCGTCCTTAGACGTAACTAACAGCAAGTGATATCGCCTCCCAAAGATCTTCTTATGGTACTGTTACTATAGGCTAACAAGCTGCTAGAGCTATTTGATCTGTCTGAGAGTTCTGCAAACCTCTGCGAAGCTAGCTTTAACGATACGAAGCATAGGCAGATTCCCGCTTTTAGCAATACACCTCAACCCACACGATGCATAATACCCTGTTGGAACCAGCACATCCATCTTACAGGTATGGCATTGGACAATTTTCAGTTTTGGTAGATGTTGCATGGCAAGATAGGCGAATAATCAAACAAGTCGAATGCGCAAATGAAAACGGCTCTCTACGGGCCCTCTCGCTCTGACCTATCTGACCATATCAGAACGATATCTTTTGATTACCTTCCGCTACATAGGTTAGGTAAATGAGTCGAACCCAATTTAGCTACGCCCTCTGATATGTATTGCTATCCTTCTACTGTCCTTCTTCTATGATTGACCGCGACCTTTCGTGTTTGATCCCTTTATCGCTAGGTTTGCATTTTCCGGGAACAATGTGAGACAGCGTATGGGGTTTTAGAAAATACGGTCAATCGAAGTGGCGTGAATGCGTTTGCGAGACAGATGATCTTTTCCATTATCTCAAAAATGCAGATTCGCGAATAAAGATCCTCATTTCCTACAGCAAGGTCGCTAGGCTTCTTCGGTTGTGAGTTCAACCAGGATGCGCTGACAGGCGCACTGATCACTTCCACGTGTCGCACGCAGCCGAGGCCGGAGGTTCCTGAATGACATTTTTTCGGGGCGCACAATTAACATTAAAAATTGGGTTATTCTAGTTCGTCAATTCGGATGCGTCGCGTGAGTTAAACTTCATGTCTCCTGATGTTAAGTGGGGTTGGGACTTCAATTCGGAATCGCAATTCCAGACCTAAAGTACCGAATCTCTGGATTCCACTCTCCAGGGGCCTGGACCTCTACCGGAGGTCCCACAGTGGATTAAGGAATTCAATGTCCAGTGGAGGTCATAGGTCATCATCTCGCTTCGCGATTTCACTGGGAGCCGCGTCCGCAGTACCATTTTAAATATGCGACTGCGACGCTGTCACTGTCAGAAACCTTCATTGTTAAAGATATTTGCTTTTTTGAACAAGGTGATAAGGGTTTCATGACGTATAAATCGGCGGCTTCACTCCTGTGACATTGGTGCGGTTATTAATATTCTTTGCTTTGTTCATTGCGGCTCTGTCGCGGCTCTCTTTGAAGAAATGCCTGAAAACATCCGTTCCGGAGAAACTGAAGCCCTGTAGATGAGAACCAAACAGCAGATATGACATATTGTCATCTATTCCTTGGGGTCTTTGGGGGTTTATCACCTTCTCTTTAGAGCTCCGAGTTTCCTTGTGGGTAAGATATACTCATTACAGGCAAAAAGCCCAAGCTTGTCTGTTGGGGGCAGAGTGTGTTGGAAGCTATGTGATGGAACCCATCACTACAACGTCAAGCTCTGTATCTCGCCCAGTATGGTAGAATCGGCTCACTCTGTTACGAAATGGGTAGAGGTTCCACTGTGGGGGTAGCAAACGTCTGAGGCACAGTCAGAGAGGAAAACACGAGACTGAACGAACCGGGGTGAGAGGCCTATAGACCCCACGGGGTCAGCTGGCCATATTGCTTCTCCGCGGATAAAGGTATACTAACACTCGGCTCAACGTACAATCAATTTCCCATCTCCGCGTAGTTGGGTCCATTTAGACTTTTGTAATGTGGTATGATCTGATGAGAAGAAATAACCATAACCGGCTTGAAGTCCGTGGCACCACAGAAAAATCAAATGGGTCGACGTGCAGCTCTGTTATAAGTAAAACCCAGCCCGCTGCTGTGTCTTGTTCCGAACTTACCTTGCTATTTTACACAAAAAGAATCTTCGATTAATTTACAGAAAGAACCAGAATGTTATCATCAAGCAACGTGCTGAGGACTGGCATCCTCCGAACAGGACGATTGGCCACACGAAACACATCACTTATTGCACGCTCGGCAACGACACAAATCCAGACAAGCCGCCGAAACTTCAGCTCCAGCCAAAAGACGCTCTGCGCTAGCTGTGCAAGCACTGCCGGCCAAGCATGCGCCCGCCACAACCCTAAAGCCCGTGCTAGCGCCAGCACTAGCAGCATCACCACTGGCTTCATTGCCAACACCAGCCTGGGCAAGACCGCCGCATATGCCACAGCAGCAAGCCCTATTATTCCCAATGAGCAATGGGCTCAGGTTCTGGAGCAGACAGGCGGTCGTAAGTACCATTACGATCAAAGGGGCTAAGAACAGGAACTAACTGTAGCAGCGGTTCAATACAAGAAGATCCCTGTCCCCACACCAGGTTCAGACGAGGTCTTGATCAATGTTAAGTATAGTGGTGTCTGCCACACAGATCTTCACGCCGTCAATGGCGATTGGCCATTAGCTACCAAGATGCCTCTGGTCGGAGGACACGAGGGTGCTGGTGTTGTTGTTGCACGAGGCGAGCTGGTCAAGGACGTCGAAATTGGCGACCACGTGGGGCTTAAGTGGCTACATGGCTCGTGCATGAGCTGCGAGCAGTGCCGACAGTCTAACGAGTCACTTTGCTCCGATGCCGCACTCTCAGGATACACAGTTGACGGCTCATTCCAGCAATACGCCGTCGGCAAGGCTGCCCATGTCGCCCGCATCCCCAAGGATTGCGATCTCGCCGGCGTAGCACCGATTCTTTGTGCCGGCCTGACTGTTTACAAGGCTCTCAAGTCTTCCGGCGTCCGCCCGGGACAAAGCGTTGTCATTGCCGGAGCCGGCGGTGGTCTTGGTACATTCGCCATCCAATATGCCAAGGCTATGGGTCTTCGCGTAACTGCCCTTGACGGTGGTGAAGAGAAGCGCAAGGTCTGCACAGAGCTTGGAGCTGACACTTTTGTCGACTTTAAGTCATCTGAGGATATCGTTGCCGACATTAAGAAGTCCACAGGCGGCCTGGGTCCTGATGGTGTTCTGCTTTTGGCTGCCAGTGAGAAGCCATTCCAACAGGCAAGCCAGTACGTTAAGAGCAAGGGCACAATCGTTTGCGTCGGTCTACCAGCCAATGCTTTCGTCAAGGCACCCGTCTTTGACACTGTCGTTCGGTATGTGAAATTCAATAAGACATTCCAATTGGGAACAAGCTAACAATGAGATACAACAGCGAGATCAACATCAAGGGAAGCTATGTTGGCAACCGACAAGACACCGCTGAAGCCATTGAATTTTACAGACAAGGCCTCATCAAGGCACCATTCAAGTAAGCATACCCTATCACAAGTACAACACATTACTGACTTTATGATCCAGGATCGTCGGCTTGTCAGAACTCCAAGACGTCTACGACAAGATGCTCTCAGGCAATGTCGCTGGTCGCTACGTAGTAGACACTAGCAGGTAAAGATCGAAGTCATGACACTGAATTTACGGGAGGACCATTAACAAGATATCCGGTTTGATCTTTATGGGGTGTATCATATCGCGATGGAGTTGTCTGTCAGTCAGAGCAAATGAGATTTGTCATTGTGGGAGAGTCTATACCAAAATTACGAAGTTCGGGGATGTTGTTCTATTTTATCATACTTGACAGTTTTAAGAATACATGCATATGAATTGAGCATAGGCCTTTCGCGCAAAAGAATCATGTCTTCGTTTTCGAGACTTTCAAGCGTAAACTCTGGTAAACTTTTCCCTATCATCGGTGTATGCTCCAGATAGAAAGGTTCACACTTGCAAAGCGAATCCTACGTTCATGGTATTAAGGAAGTTCGAGATAAGTGTTCTCCTTGCATCTCGAAACTATGTTTTAGATAAATCACAATCCATATCAATAGTTCACGCACTCTTCCTAACAGAAAATCCAAGTATGGCATTATCTATGCAGAGAAATATATTTAATAAAGCCTGTATAGAGGCTACTTATAATACTAGCACTAAGAATAGCTATTAAAGTTACGAGAGGTTATAATAGTCTTTTATTTATATAGTTCTACTAATTAATTACTCTTCCTACTAGTAATATATAGCTTACAAGTTACTCTTAGGTAAAATCCTAGGAACTTAGAATATCAGAGAGCTTTATAGCTTGCTTTGAAAACTTATTTATCTAGGACTTATAAATAACAACCTTAGACTTATATATACTTTGCTTTAAGTAAAATAAAGTAAGGGTTAGGTTTTATAGTATATATGCACATCAACAAAGACTGGTATCTATTTAAAGAAAGATTTTTATAATGTATTTATGCTTTGTTGTTTCTAAAGAGCTTAAGTTGTTCATGACCTAACTCCAACTCGACCACATGAGCTGCGTAAGGGTTACAGCAACTTACGATAATCCCAAGCCCAACATGCAATGGTCTTATTCTTCGCTCATCTTACTCATTTTGAAGACCATACTGAGTCCGTTATCTCTGACTTTCGAGAGGTCTAGTCACACTGCCGCCGACATCGCTCAATTCGTCCGGCCCGACTCCGGGATGCTATGTTCCGGCTGGTCAACTGCCTTAGAACTAACCACCGAATCCAGGAAGTAGAGTAATTATCAAACGAGCTTCGTATGACTCAAGGCAGTTATCTGTACGGGGGTACAGATATGCTCTGTGAGACCTGTGAAGCCGCCATAACGCGAACGGCCCCTGCTAGTCTTTTACCTAGGCGCAGCGGACTACCTGAACAGGGAAATTAGACCTGTTGCATTACCTCAAGCATTCCCTATTTATCCGTAGCAGCGACACGTATTTCATCAAGCTGAATAGAAATCACCATGGACTTGGTCTCACAGGCAGAGAATATGATTGCTTTTGTGGTTTCTAAACTAGGTAATTTTCAAAACGAATGAACAATCCTGGATCAAGTAGAGTAAGACACCGTTGTAGTACGTGTCTGCATGATTGCCTTCTCAGAGCCCGAATCGCCCTGGCTATTGCTGGAAATTTGCCGCGTTAACCCATTAGATTTAGACCTCCCATGCTTGCGGTCAATGGCCTTGGAAGCTTCAGCTCGGGTCACCGTCTGCAAGGGATACATGGGTCCATCGTCGAAGCGCTCGTAATGGTCGTGCCGGACCTTGCCGCCTGTAGGTATCCCTCCAATGGTTGGCGGTGCGCTTGGGTTCGAGAATTGTAATCCGCTCTTTGATCCCAAATTGGATGTACCAAGTATTCGGGGCGAGATGTGTTTAATGAACGGCTTGACGGTCGTGAGGGTGGCGCAAATAATTGAAAGGTTGGCTTCGGCAAAACTGCAGACAAGATTAGAAGAGCTTTGGGGTAAGTGAATGATTAACGTACATCCAAAGAAGGACTGGGCCACCGCCCCAAGACTGGTCTTTAGTGCTCATGGTTCGGATGAGGGCGATAAGTCGCATTATGGAGGTGAAGACAGTACTACCGGGTTTACGTTAGCCTCTTCGCCAGTCCAGAATTGCCGGTATCTACTCACACTCCTCCGATGCAGAAGAAGCAGATCAAGCCAATTTTCTGTCGCTTAGAGATTTGAAGTGGTATCACCACGGGTATAGGGATCGCAAGGACCATAGCATCCGTTATGGCTCCTAGTACAGCCGTCGCTTTGTAAACCGCAGGTCTATCGATGCACTTGAAATCGGTGATGGTGATGTCCCAGCCAGCTCGTACTGGCTTACAGGGGAAGATTGTGACGAAGGTTATCGCGATCGATGATCCAACCACGACGAATCCTGTGAACCACACCATGACATGGAACCATTTCTGCGGTGCTAGCCGGCGGTAAACAAGTAGGAGAGCCAACTTTGCGCCGCATTGGACAGGATTATAGAGGATCGGAAGAAGGTACAGAGCGCGGGCGAACAAGGCGAACTTGGTGATTGGCATTTCCCAGGCGTGGGTGCCCATTATACCGCGGATGAAGTCGCCTGAACAACAGAGTGCTTATGTTAGCAAGTTCGAGATGGGCCATCGTGCTGAATAATGTGGTGCTTACGTAGAATCAGCGTTTGGAGTACTACGGAAAACACCTAGTCACGTCAACCTCCGAATCATGCAGGCGAGTACTTGGAACAATGCCAACTTACGTAGGCGACACCTAAACAAGCTTGGGTATGTTAGCAATTGTACCAAGAGAGATCAGGGGATGATTGAAGAACTTACCATCCTCTATACGAATATTCTTCTGAATCCAACATTTGACGTAGATTCTCTGGAAGATGAACAAAATCGTTAAGAAATTCCCAACACCATAGAGCCAGTAAGCTTCAGTGACGCTATTGCGCTGCGGGTTATCGAAGTCGACCTTGTAACCTTCAGGAGGCGGAATAGCCACGGGAACGCCATTGACGACAGCAGCCATCGTGACTTGCTATTTCATCTGTCAAAAAGAAAGTTTAGATCAGGTGGTCAAAAATGTGAACCCGACAGATAGATTCCAGATCTATATGAGCTGACATGCAGGAACGAGAAACGAAAAAGTTTTGGTTCCTCGGTATCACATAAACCTGCTGTTTTAATTGACTACATACATCTTTGATCCACTATTGAGGAGAGAGAAAAGAAACTGTACAGTATACACAGGCATTCCATTCCAAGAATCCGGAACTGGGCAAGGGCTGTTCCATCAGGTAACAAGATCAGCGTCTTTGTAACATTGTGTAAACTCTGTTTGTATGTGGCATATGCAGAAAGGACTCAGCTCTCCAGGCTCCCCATGATCAGATGTTACCTCAACGGTTCTGAACTTGTGACGGAACAGCAATCCGGGGCTAAGGAACCCAGCTAATGCTTGACTAGTCAAGGGACGATTGGGTAGAAACGCGCTAGGGACAATCCGCTTGATTAGATTGTCTTGCGAGGATTTTAGCTGAACTGGACTAGTATGAACGTTAAAACGTTTACCTACAGACGCCGAATCTAAAGGGACGAGGCTTAATTACTATTAGAAATAATTGAGACCCAAGTCTACGATAAAATGGTTGGTTTTCTATCGAAGCAATAGATCCTCAGGAAGTTCGAGGCTGTGGGAGAATATATGTAGGAACATGCACGAGTCAATCGAAGGATTCAGCCTGCAGAAACAAAGCCCCGCCACTCGCACTCGCCAGGGGCACAACGCAGGGATTTAGGGGAATGCCAGGGAATGGGGACTCCAAACATCACCATGTAACCCAAGACGGTTGCTCATGCCAGAAAGGTAATTGATTTACAAGGGATAGCCTGAGGGATAGACGAGACCCTGGATATCTCTCTATTCCCCATGGAGAACTCAGCTTCCCGAGACTGCGAGAGTAACATCATATCGCCTTCTGTTAAACGAACTTGCCCCTTGGAATTAACAGAAACCCAATCTCTTCTCTCATCTTCTTTCCTTATACCCACTAAGACTCAAAGACCCAACCATGACTACTCTTGCTCCCCAACCGTCGATCCCTCAAGCTGAGAGCCTTGTTAAGGCTGGACTGGAGTCGCGTATCTTGACACCCACTGATGCGGAGTTCTCAGCCCGTCAAGAATCGTACTGGTCCAACAGCGCAAAGATCAAACCTGCCTGCATTGTTCAGCCTCGAACCCCCGAAGAGGTCGCTGCTGTTGTCAAAGCTCTTGCGGCTGCTGGTCAAAAATTTGCTGTCCGCAGCGGTGGACATACTAATTGGGCTGGCTCCAACAACATTGAGGACGGTGTGACAGTTGACTTAGTTCACTTGAGTGAGGTGACATTTAACGCCTCCGATGAGACAGCTGATATCGGGCCTGGCTGCAAATGGCGACAGGTCTATGCTGAGCTGAGCAAACACGGCCGTGCTGTTGCTGGAGGTCGTGAGGGTAATGTCGGTGTCGCTGGCCTACTTCTCGGAGGTGGAAATGCGTTCTACACAGCGAGACAGGGTTTCGGATGCGACAACGTCGTGGCTTACCAAGTCGTCCTTGCTAGCGGCGACATTGTCGTTGCTGATGAGAACAACAACACAGACTTATTCCGCGCCCTCAAGGGCGGTTCCAGCAACTTTGGTATCGTCACAAAGTTCACCATGAAGGCCATCAAGACAGACAGGGTATGGGGTGGAATGACTTTCTTCCCCAAGCAAATTATTCCTAGCGCCATTGACGCCCTCTCCGCCTTCACGGATAACGTGTCCAGCGATGTCAATAGCAACCTCGTCTGTATTTTTACGCATATGCCTGACTTCAAGGATGTCGTTATTGCCACTCTTTATGCCAATATGGAAGGTGTTGAGAAGCCCAAGGCATACGAGAAGTGGCTGGCTCTGCCTGAGATTATGAGCACTGTCAAGGACACCACTATATCTGAGATGGCTTTTGAGTACAATATTCCTGCCAACTACTAGTATGTCAATTCCCTCCTGTCTGATGTTTTCTTCAAGCTGACTTTTCCTTAGTGATACCTGGTTCACATCTTGCTTCAAGAATGACATCCGAATCATCACCAAGGCGTCAGAGCTCCATGACAAGCTCGTTGAGGAGCTCAAGGAGTTTATCCCTGACGGTAACTTCATCACTCAATGTTTGTTCCAGCCTCTACCCACCCTCTTCGGCCAACGCTGTGTTGAGGCCGGCGGTAACGTCATGGGTGTTGAGCGACACAAGAGCAACGGCATTTTGTTCCTCGCAGTTGTCATGGCGAATACTCCCGAGCAAGAGGCCTTTGCACGACCAAAGGTTCAAGCTTGGATTCAGGAGGTACGCGAGTTTGCCGCCACTATTGAGGGAGGTAACCTCGAGTGGACATACCTGAATTATGCCGACAAGAGCCAAGACCCTCTTGGTAGCTATGGCGCCGAAAATATCAAGAAGATGAAGGATGCGGCAGCCAAGTATGATCCCGAGCAAGTTTTCCAGAAACTGGTCCCTGGAGGATTTAAGATTTCCGACGTTAAGGACGCATAAGTCCCAGCCATATAGATAGTCATCCATAGCGATTAATAGCTTGATAGATTGAAGATATGATTTCCCATAGACATCTAAGCCCAATCAACTTATACCATCACATTATTAAACCGAATCCACCTTATGCCGAGCATCCTCATTATACCGTATGACGTCGTTGTAAAAGCTATCACGAACACGAATTATAAATGTCAATTAGATTTCTCCCTCGCAAACATTGGTTCAGCATTTAGAAATCTTTATTATCAACCAAACATCATGATTTGAAATGTAGACAGCCATATATTCCGAGATCTATGAAAGCATCATATACCCTAATACGGAATGCTAAAAGAATGCATGCATAGAAGCTTTAGCGCCAGTTGTATTGAGATGCTTCTGGTCAGGCTGCTGGAGTTCCTGTCTTCTGTTTAAGGAGCATCAACTCGTACTCATTCTGAAGTCGCGCTAGCAATATCTGTTGCAATTCTTTTCTTCTCGAATCCGGCACTCGTTCGACTCTGCCTTTTCGTCTCTGCCAACTTGCTTCCGTCTCCCGAATGCTTGCGTCTTGGTCACCGTGCAAGTCGAGAAATTGATAAGTGCGCCATTCGGCATTCTTCCACCCTGTCCCTAAAACAATGTCAATTTTATCCTCAAATGTCATGCACATGTGACCTACATCCGGATTCTATATCAGTCCAGTCTTGGGTGAGATAATGTAGCATCGCACCATGTGTGACTACTCCAATATGTATGTCCTTATTTGTTGACTCTGCTGCTTCCATAGCCGAATCCCTTAGCCAGCGACGTGCCGCGGCGGCTCTCGCGTGGAGCCGCTCTACATCAGGAAGCCATGGACTGGTCTCACTCTTGTCATTCCAACCGTCGTCAACCCGGGTGAAGTCGACCTTGCCATCGCCAAAATCTAGCTCTTGTTCCAGTATATCCGTGCTCGTCCCAGTATCGCAGGGTAGTGTCGACACTTCTTGCAAGTCTTGTAAAGCAGTGACAACCGCACCAGCTGCAACAGCCGGTGCAAAAGTCAAGAGGCAGGTCTGTAAGGCTCGTCGCATTGGGGATGACACCAAAAGCGTCATTTCGTTATGGTGAGGGAACTTTTGACGCAAGGTAGCACATTGCATCTCGCCGGTTGTAGTCAGCCGCGGGTCCTGGATCTGAAGGTTTTGGCGGCTCAAGTTGTGTTCGCCCTCCGCATGGCGGACAAGATGAAGATAAATTTGCATGAATGGCGGTGAATTCAGAGACGGGGCAGAGGAGAAGCGGTACAGCCATACAGGATATTCTTAGGCATAGACTAGAGAATTTTCTAGTTGGCTACGGGGTTGAGTAAAGAGTCAAGACGAGCGAGTAAGGGGTTATTATATGGGAATGATAAACCTCGGCGGGGATCGAGTGTGGTGCGAAGTGGAACCGCATGCCGCTCCCAAGTGGAGCGATAGCTAAATAGAATAGATTGCCTTCCAAATGAGGCAATCGATCTTTAGTCAAGGCTGGACCATAGTGTCACTACGATTACAACTTGGTACTGTACCAGCGGAGCGGCAATCACTCAGAAGTTGAGTGATGGCAATCAGCGTCTCGTACTCACCTACTTAAACCCCCCATATTACTCACGAAACGCTCACGACAAATCTTTACTGTGTCTTTGGCAATGGGAGGCTTCTATATAAGTCGGTCCAAGATTGTTTTTCGGCGATTTCCTCGACACATTCCCCGAGGGTTATGCCTGATAGAATTGAATAGCCGCCGTTCCCTCCTGTCAACAGAACTTAGCATTGGCCATTCTACGTGCAACCGACACAGGGGAGATTTCGATCGGGCAGCGACCTCCTTTCAAGAAACCACGACTCGTAAGCAAGATGACCCATGGTATAACTCCAATACTCCCACCAGAGAGGAGATTGCACATAAGCCATGGATCGAACATGATACCGGACTGATTGGCGTTGACGTGAGTCTCGGGACGAATCTCACATTTGTATCGTTTTCTGCTACTAACTTAGCGGCATGAGCAGATTGGTGGCTCTCTAATAAAGATCGCCTATTTCCAAGACGCGACAATATCGGATGCGCTTATTACACTGCAGACTGAGGCCGCCCGTATCGACGAATGCGTTGCAGAATTACAACGAACGGCCATGGCCAAGCCACGGCCTCTCAAAATCATCTCTACTGGTGGCGGGTCCGTCACGTTTCGTGAGAAGCTCAGGAGTCTGCCTGGCACCCAAGTGTTTCAAAAAGATGAAATGTACTGTCTCCAAACTGGTGAGTTCAGGCCCCAGGATACTCCCGATATCAACAATTACATGTACCACGGATGCTGAAATTATCGCTTATAACAGGCCTCGGCTTTATCCTTGCTCAAATCCCCAATGGAGCCATGATGTACAACGATCAAGGACAACTTACCCAAACTCCACCATCTCAAGATATATACCCCCATTTAATCGTGAATATTGGTTCCGGCATTACTTTCCTCAAGGTGACGGGTCTTGATACCTACGAACGCATCGGCGGCACCCCATTGGGCGGCGGCGCACTTTGCGGCCTCGCGTCTCTGCTGGGCTATCAGGACTATGATGAGACCATCAGAGCATGTGCGACAGGCGACAGCACAAAAGTCGACTTGCTTGTCAGTGACATATACCGCGGTGGGTATAACGAAGTCGGCCTTGGCGCAAATTCTGTCGCCTCTTATTTTGCAAAGATCGGGCGAAAGCACCGTGATACTGTAAATGATGGATCTTTTGCTAACGCAGACGCTGCCCGGTCTGTGCTAGATGCAATATCGCACAACACAGGGCAGCTTGCATATCTATACGCCCAGATACACGGTGTTTCTGATATCTACTTCACTGGATCTTATTTGCGTGGCAACGAGCTGGTAATAAGGAAGCTGACGCACCAGATCGAGACCCGTTCCGGCAAGTCGATGCGGGCATACTTCTTACACCATGCTGGGCATATCGGGGCAATCGGTGCTCTGGTTCATGGGTTGGGAATGGCGAATTACTGAAAGGTTGATATCCGCCAGTCAGTCTAGGACATCTTCGACACGAATCCCAACAGTTAAAAGGAAGCACTGACTGATAGCTTATACACATAGTTCATGCAACACCTTACATATCGTTGATCAATTGAACACTTTTGCACGCCATGATACAATTACGGGACCATGAGAAAGACGCCATTGGACGAGCAGTTCACAACTTCGCACATGGTAGTATTTTAGGGATCGGAAAGCGGTGACCGAAATAAGTGCTCAGGTATAGGAATTTCACCATTTTCTTATCGACACATCATTTGCCTTTTTTCAAAGGCTGAACACGATACCAGATTACTGAACCAAAAATGGATTTCTACTAAATCGAGCCTGGTATGTCCCTCCTCTGACGAGAAGCAAATTAAGGATAAGTTTCCCTAACCCATGCATGCTCTCTGGCAAGAAACTCTCGAAAGGTTCCCAGTGGGAAACCCCATGATTTGACATTCTCAAGGTCGACAGACTTTTCTAAATCCGTCGCAATCGCTTCCATCTCCATAAATACGTTCGTTTCCTTTTGCGCCTTAACTTCATCTTCTGTCATATAAACAATGCGGAAAGGCCGTCCACTGGCTTCTGCTAGCTGTTGCAGCAGCTCCTTAGGTGCCAATAGCTCACTAACAAGATCGATCTCTTGTTGGTGAAAGCGAGCAGGGTCTTGGAATGAAGCCACTGTGAATCTCCCGACGTCTTCCATGTCCACCAGCGGTAGCTTCACCTGTGGGGTAAAAGACGTAACCCAGATATTTTTCTCCGCTATGCTCGGATACATGAAGTTGACTTTTGGCGAGAGAAAGTTGGGCATGAAGACACCAGGTCGTAAGATAGTCCAGGTCTCGAATCCAGCGCCTCGAACTAAGGCTTCGATTTCCTGTTTCCAGATTTGTGCGTGGGCGATAGGATTGTCGAGGTTTTGGTAATTCTCTTGTCGAAAGTCTTTGGAAGAGAGGGCACCGGTATAAACGATGTGAGTCACACCTTTCGCTTTTGCGATATCGATGATTCGCTTAGCATGGGGTACATCGGAACCGGAGCCCTGTAGACCGGGCAGGACGTTGAGAAACAAGTGGGAGCATCCGGTAATCGTGGACGCTAGAATCTCCGCGTCATTCCAGTCACCCTTTGTGACCGAGATACCGAGATCATTCAGCCGCTGCGCGGCGGGAGAGTTCAGATCACGGGAAATGGTGCGTATAGTCCAACTATGACCACGAAGCTGCTTGGCAACAGCGAAGCCTTGGGCACCAGTAGCGCCACAAACAAAGGCAGTTGGCACGTTTGAGGACATAATGGGTATATTGGAATGCTGTGTGCTGTGTCTTAAGAAGTTGTAGAATGAGTTAGCAAGATGCAATTCTCGAATGTCCAAAGGGACTGGAGTTCTCTTATATATGTGCTTTATAAAAACAGGGAAGCGGCCGTTGTAGCATACAAAGATGGGTCCGGCACACTTAGCCGAGCTCAACGTGTAGTTGGGCGGGTTAGACTCAAGGCAGCAGCAGTGCCAGTACGAAATAAAGTTGCGGACTTGCGGACTTGTGGACTTGAAGTTGCGTATACTCCTTGTTACTCGCCATATACAATCTAATAAAGAGGGACTTGCTTCCTTGACGTTGGCATCACTTGATGATAATAAATAAGCAAGGCGATAGATCAAAAGTAGCCCAGTATAGAAAGTAAGTATAGGTATTAAATTACTCCACAGAGCGATACGCTACTATAAATGCCGACGTCTTTGGGATGAATGTGTAAGGAGATATTCCGTTGGCGGATAATAAAATTAGCTCGATATATTTCTGAAGCCACATTTCTAGTTCATCGACGAAACTTTGGTCGACCATAAACAGATCAGACAGGTAGCTCATGTGGTGTTTCATGAAGAAATCTCAAAGCTCTAATTCACGAGCGTCGAGGGCTGCACAAACATACATCTAATTAGATTCCGTTAACTAAGAGCCAACAGTGATGTGAATATGTGGGAGTGGTGTTTAACAAACCAACGATATGGTAATCCTTACAAGCTAATCAATAAGCAAGACATCGACATACGACATTGGCATGGAGCAAATATTTGAAAGAAAGTCCAGGAATGACTTGGCATCACGTTGGTAATGAAACTAACAAGCTTAGCACGGCTCATTGAACCTGGCAACGTCATGGTCTATCTCAGGAGTAAAAAGGACCGAAAGACAATGATAAACCGTACTTAGATGCACTCACATGAATATCATAACTAGCGGATCATTTGAATGCGCCGAGGCTATGATCTCCTTACAAGGCCTGGATCCAGAGCTTGAGTGGGTCAGCGGACAGCTTGTTTACCCCGGGAGCCCGACAGTTTTGGTCGATACAATCGAAGAACGAGCCTAGACCCAAAGACTCAGTGATCCCCACTACGCAGGACCTGTTTCAGACCTTGTTGTTTCAAGAAGGGCCCTGAGCCAGCTTAATATTGTTGAAAATCAGGAACCGAGACCAATCCGCAGGCACAAAAGGGGTAGTCTACTAGGCCTCGCGTAGGAGCTCCAGTTCCCAGGGTATCGTTTTATTGGCCTATTAAGACCACGGGTCTGTGACCTCGTTCAAGTGATATGATCCTCCATAACCAGAACGGCGGTAAACATGATACATGCACGTCTTATGGCTCCAGAGTCACAGCCTGCGGAACAAATTCTCCTAAATTTATCTTTATTCGGAGCTTATGTGTTTATCAAACGGGCTGGATGTGAGGTTTCCTTGGTGATTCTGGCATGACTACAGATTCCAAGATCTTTACCCTTGTGGATCGCATGATGTTTGAGTGGCACAGCAGCACTAGACCAAACTGGAGCAGCTATTGGTCTTTAGATGTGTTGAGGTAGGTTGGGTTGTGGAACATGAGGTTCTTATATAGTCCTAGGCCTTCCTATAAGTCTACGTCAGAGGACTGTTTAAAGTAGCTAAACGTTAATATTCTAGCGTTTGAGCACTAATAAACGGGAGTATTGTGTAGTGTTCTCCGCAAAGATGTGCTTATTTCTCCATCATATCTATAGTATGGCGCGACTAGTATCAGCCAAACGGTTGTTCTCCTTGCAGCATACGTTTTAGTAGTTAAGATATCACGGAGACCCGTCCTCAAATACAGACTACTGCAAATATTTTGCTCAGCTAGTAGGATAGCAGCTTCGCCAACTTTTCCGAGTTCCGTGTGTTTATCCTGATTCGATGAGATACGAACCAACGGGCCAACTGCATAAGCGATAGCCCATAACCGAAAAGGCTACCTGCATCAACTAGGGTATTTTTCGATAGATTCAACAGCACCTGCGTGATCTTATGAGCTCTACAATCTCATGTACATCTAAGGTTTGGAAATATCAAGTTCCTGGCTTGTATATAAGAACGTAAGCACATCGCAATATTCCCTTCATTGACATTCAACTCCTGGCAGTTAGCTTCCTAGAGCACTCTGTTACATATTATCGTAGATTGAAAGATGAAGTTCCAAGCTGTTTTGGGTTTCTTCGCGGCCGTAGCTTCGGACTATTCGCCGCCACCTACATGCAAGAGCCTACCTACATATTGCAAATACACATCCAAGCACGATGACAAGGAATGTCGGCAACTTTTGATATGTCCCCATGCTCGAATCGAATGAGAAACTCTAAGATTTTGTTTCGTTGCAGCTCAGAAACATATCAATATTACAACATACCAGCCCCCCACTAAGACCATGCCTTCAATTCGTATCACCCGCCCAACGGTCATAAAGGTCAAGACTCTACTGCCTCCTCCTGCCACGACGAAGGTGTTGAAGTTCACTACCAAGACTGCCAAGCCGTGAGTGAACCCATCTAATTGCACTGACATAAATGCCAACGAACTTTTCTTACCTGTACAATCTACGAGATTGGTGGTCCACGAAAGACTGTTACGAGGACAATCGTCGTCGCTGGCTACGCCGCTGGCCCTACACTATCTGCTCCTGAGACAACGACGACCTCCAGCACGACTATCACCCAAACCGATAGAACTCTCACGACAGAAACTGACACTGAAATGAGCACCGTCACCGAGACCGAGACAGAAATCGACACCGTCACTGCTACACTCACCACCACAGCCAGAGCTATCGCAACTGCTGGTCCATGTGGTGACCTGAGCAGAATCAGAGTCAGCGATCAACACTCTTTGTCAAGCCCCAACGTGGTGCTATCTTCCCTAAGCTCTAGTAGCGTAAACATAGCTCAAGCCTGCTGCGATAGTTGTTTTTCGACCTCCGACTGTGTGTTTTTCAGGGTCGCTGGTGATACTTGCAATATTTCCACCACCAGAAACAATGCGGTGAACTCGTGTAGATCTGAGCGGTGTTCGCGAGGTCGTAGTCCTCTCATTATAGGAGCTTCAAATGGACAAGACTATTACCTTGGTGCTTGCCCTGGGCCACAAATTGCGTGATGATATTGGAGGTAGGGAAGTTGGGTGGTGATTAGTGGAAAGCTGATGTTAAATGCGCGTCCCGCAATGCTTCTATTCTCAATCTATTAACCATGCTCTTGGAAATGTTCAAGACTATCATGAAGTTCGTTCAATGCCGATCATCCTTTTCCTTCCTCGGGGCTAAATAATAACCGGGAATAGAAGTATAGCTCTTCTATGCCATAATTCTTAATAAGTTTTAATAAAACCCTAGAAATTTAGATTGTCTTATAGCCTAAATTTCAAGGATTTCTAGGCTATCTATTTTATAAACTTATGCTTTATGATGATACTGTAGGTAATAATAGTATTTGAATCACTTGGGAGTGAGAGTCCGGATTCTTGCTAAACCCCCCAGCCTTTAAAGACCATTGCTCTTGCATGAAAACACACTGCTCACAGTACCGGCCTCAAACTGATCGATGATGCCCTGCACACTAACGTATGTTCCCAATGTGAGGTAAAGCGCACCCGTCAGCATGATAACGACGTTCAAGGCCACAGACAAAAAGTCAAGAATAGGCTGTCGCGTTCTCCCAACCTTCCGATCTGCGTTGCGCATGCGGAAGTAAGCCAGAGCCCAAAAGATGAAACCAAACCAGCAGTTGAACAAGGACGACATGACCGATAGCACTGCAATTTTGTTAGTGGTGTCAATCGCGGTATTAGAGATAGACGATCACTTACATGATGAGAAAAATGGAATAATCTCAGCGATAAGGAAGGAGGCGGTCCAGCTAATCAACAAAACGACACTCCACCAGAACCAGCCCTTGAAGGTGTGTGAGGTGAGATGCTCGGAATCCTTGAACATGCGGAAGAAGACAAATCGACCTGTCACGCTGGCATAGAGGCACCCGACAAAGATGATGGTGGGTACCATGAAAGAATACGAGACTTTCTTGTAGGTATCAGTGAGGACGCCGAATGCGGGTGTGACCATGTATTGGTTGCCTGTATAAGCATAAATGACTGAGCCGACGATACTGAAGGTGATGATTTCGGCGATTGTGCAGGCCCATAACGCCTTGGGGAAGTCCCTGCGTACGTTGATCAGTAAGTGCAAACAATGCCATATCTACCCAACTTGAGGTAGCTTGATCATATATCGAAGGAATTCTGATGTCAGCTTACCGAGGATCGCGCATTTCAGCTATAAAACTAGGAATCGTGGTTTGACCGATGAACGTGTAGCTCATGTTCATAAATGCCGACATGCCTGTTACGAGAGTGGTGCTGCTTGGCGTCCAAACTGAGATGATGGGTTCACCCAATTCAGGATAGCCAGGGGGCTTGCCCTGCGCGCCCGCAAATGCCGTTGCCAAGATGACCGAGATGAAAGTGAAGAAGGTAGAGGCAAAGCCAAGCTTTGACAGCATGCTAAAGGTGCGTGGCAGGGATCCGATCCAACTGATAGCGGCGACCACAACAGCAAATGCAACGGTGCGGCATCCGTGTATCGTATCGGCTTCGGTCATGGTATTGAGGTAGATTGCGCCAACCAATACATGGAGAGCTTGGATAAAGGTATTGTTGAGGACAAACATGAATGCTGTCCACCACCAAGCCCATTTCCCATTCCACCAGATCATCTGGCCGATGTCGCAGACATCTCTGACTTCGGGGTGTCGCAGACAAAACTCCCACAGAACAAGACTTGTATAGAGCACTAGACCAGCAATGACGGCAGTCAAGATCAAGCCGGGGACGAGGCCAAGAAGACTGTACGACCAGGGAAAGCTCATGATGGAGAGCACGATGTACTCGCTAAAGAGCAACCCTGCGGTCTTTTGCCAAGAACATGTTCGGTATTGAATGGCATTGCCTGCCTCGGAAGCGACTTGCTTGTCGACAAGGTCCGCGGCTGTGGTGCTATCAGTCTCGGAGAGATTGACTGCCAAGTGCTCGGCGAGGGGTTCGATGCGTGGGCCAATTGTCACCTTGGACCCTCCAAAGGCGGACGCAAGCCAAGGCGACCTGCTTGGCGTTGGAGTGTGTGAGTTAAACTCTGAGTCGTCGAGGGTAACTTTGGATGCCATGATAGCTAGCTACTGGGTAATGCAGATTCGGGGAGAATAGAAGAAAGATGGGACGAAAAGGACGATGGGAGTACAGCCCATATACTACTTAAGCAACGAGAGGTAGCAGTACCTTGGTAAAGAGCAATTTCCCTCTGTGCTACAAGTCCCCGGTCTCAAGGCAGAGCCGATCTACAGCAATGAACGAACTCGAACTCCCCGACGTTCCGCATGGGAGGCGTACACTACCAAGGCATATCCTTGACGATCAACCGATACCACGTCAACGCGGCCAACGGGCAGGGAGTGATTGGGTCTTGGCGACGGGGATGCCCTCACTTCGGCAACGCCGCCGCCAATCTCGAGCTCCCGAAGGCAATGGCGTGCTCGGAAGGTTTGATCTTAAAGGGTAGGTTTATTCTAATCTCAGCTCAACAGTAAATAGGCAGAGAGATTAATTAACCTCATCGGCAGACCGAAATGTCAATTCATCTTAGTAAAGCCTTGAAACAACCCATTCCTCAAGAGGCAGGTCACTATCATCACGAATGTTCATCTTTGACATGACGAAGTGGCGCTTATTCTTCTAGCGTCAAGTAGGTATCATTCACCTCGAGAATGACCCCCAAATTTGCAGATCGCAATGGACTCTTGCAATCACGCAATGCGCCAGCCGTCATAATGGAGAGTGTTTGCGTATGTTCATTGCTCAGACCAGGATGGTGTGTGACCTACAACAGCACTAAACTGGGTTTTAAGCTTACTCTTCATAAGCTTGTTTTTCTTAGCTTCTCTCCACTGAAAATACGCGGGAATAAGTGACTGCAAAATCCGGCACCGCCGACCGCCCGGTTTCTTAACGACTGCGCCATATAAATGCATTATCATTTAAAGAATGACATGCTGACTCAGGATAAGTCTGGCGACTTAAAGTCTGTCAGAATAAGGTAGCGGGTGATCATCAGGGTCACAACGGCACTGCAGACCAGTATTGTAGCATAATCGAGTTGCCGTGCCAACGTTTTCTTTCCAACTTTAGATCTATAACTAATGCATCCTTCGCCCGAGACTGCCATGCTCGGCTTAGGGCATATATGTAGTAATTTTAAGAATGAATGACGAGCTTAGGCCTAATGAAGTCACCCAACCCCATCAATAGCACAAGAGGGAAACGGCCACGCATCCGAATATTCGTTCAAATTCGTATCAACATCATGCATAACCTCTCTACCTCTCTTCGGAGCTTGGGCATTCATCGCTATTGACCAAACTTGATGTGTGCCTCGCCGTCAACTCTTCTCCTCCGCCAAGCACCAGCCCGTAGGTGGAAAGCACACAAAAGTCGCCATAGGGTCTTTTATGATTCCGTTGGAAATTTGGCCGTATAACCGTTGACGTAAGTACGATTATACTTGAGAGTCCACTATTCTTTGCACACAAACATCATGGGCACGTCTCAATAGGTTTGTATTTCTTCCTTTTTAGCATGGCTGCAAGTCGCCGGACTTAACGAAGCAAAGGCATGACAAAGTTTTGCAGGCGTCGCAGCAAGTATTTGAAAGGCTAGAGATGAGAAGCTAGGAGATAGTGCCCATTCAAACATCTGAAGGAGATTCAGAGATAAAACATCTGGGGTTCACCATCTAAACTAATCTCAAGTTCGCAACTCATGAGGTACGCCAGTCATGGGTGCCAATCTAGCAAATAGGTTTACACGTTGATCTACTGGAACAACCTGGAAGCATAACTTATCTGCAAGATCGATATAGACTGTAGGGCCCTCAGCTTCATTGATTTGAGACTATGACAAGGCTGTCTGGGCTGGTGTAGGGGATCACTGCCTCAATGATTGAGATCGTATGTATGGTAACCCGAGGTTCATGACGCTGAGTCACAGTCTTTCAGTCACCTCCTGTTTTTCAAAATGGTCAAGGGCAACGTCAGGCTCCTCAGGGGAGGCTACGCGTATGTAAAGGAGTGACTTTTCCAAGATGTCGTCAGTCTAGAATCATTGCAGGACAGTGAGGCCCTACTCAAATTCAACGATGGTTCAGAATCCAGTGATAAAATGTCTATTTCAGCTCAACGGTATGTGTACTTTTTTTTTTGAAAGTGTGTGGCTGCCTGTATTGTCTGAAACGGATAAAAACAGATCTTCATGTAGAACATCATGCGAGATACGACGAGCTTCGCTTCACTGCTATGAACATCCTATTTGGGCTGGGTACAATGGCAGTATGTAGCAGATGGTGTATTACTACTAGGATTTATGAAGTGCCACCACAAATTATGAGATGGATGAGACGCGCGTGGCTTATGAAGGTATCAGATGAGATGAGGCAGATGTTTCGTGATTGTCCGTTCCTTCTTGTTGATTATTTCCTTCCCCAAAATAGGCACAGTAATGCTATTTATAGGTCATGACAAGACGCTCCAACAAAGACCTCATGGCCTGAAAACCTCGACGTCGAGCCCTGTGAGCATACAGCCGTCACTGCATGGGCAATCTACAAAAGCTCAAAACCCATCACACCATTGCGCCTTTGAACCCTCCTTGTTGCTGGCTAGGTAGGTTAAGAATTTGTGAGAAAAGCAGGAGCTTGAGGTAGAAAAGGCATGTGTCTTTCTCTCAAGACATAAGCGCTGGTGAGCCGACCAACTCCTACGATCCCATTCAAATAAGCATGAAGCTTAAATGCATTTTCGGATAAAGCAAATTGAAACTAGATTAGCTTCCGAGGAAGATAATGACAGCCAGGATATAACCGACCAGTTGGGGCCAAGATCAAGGCGGTGTGATTCGCTCAAAGTGAATCCTCAATTATTCACGGCTAGCATAACCCCAAGCTGCCTAGTCTCGATATCAACATGGGGTAGCTTGACCTCTTACAGCATGATGTTCAGTGAATCAATTGAGCGTCATAGAATAATCGACCAGCTCCGTCCGCATCTGGTTGAGTCATCGAGTTACAAAAGTTCGCCATCATTAGATGCCAAGCCCTGCAAGCCCACGCCCTACCACCATTCGTAATGGGCGCCCAACCACAATTGTCAATGACAATTATTAACCGACCGAACCACCTTCGGATATATATGCCGGCACCATAAATTCTTTCTGCCCCCCTCATCCGAGGAACTACTTACTCTCCAACATCATTCTATCATCTTGCTCAAGATTGATACTTATCTCATGTCGATTACCAGGTTCTCTGCTGATTGAGGCGGCTCTTTTGTGATCCAAGGTATCTGACCGACTCCCTTTTGTCTATGATCTACAACGGAAACAATGCAGAGGACAGCTGCCTAAAAAACCAGCACGGGTCTTGCCCAACGCAGGACGAGTCTATCAACAATTCCGGGAAGCCTTTTGACGGTGGTCACGGCGACCGTGGAGATCCCGAGAAGGCATCGGCCCCGGCTCCGGCCCCAATCCCGGATCAGGCGAACCTCGAGTACGGAGCCATAAGACACTCCGGCGATGTGGATTCGGCGCTGGCCGAAGATGGGGGCAATCTTGAGTTCCCGGAAGGTGGTCTTCAAGCATGGCTTGTAGTCTTTGGTTCCTTTTGTGGGATGTTTTCGGTGTACGGTCTTATCAATACCGCCGCCGTATTTGAGTCCTACTTTTCCGAGAACCAGCTGCGCGACTACTCATCATCTCAAATCGGATGGATCTTTAGCCTGTACCTTTTTTTCGTCTTCATTGTCGGTATTCAGGTCGGGCCCGTCTTTGACAAATATGGCCCTCGACTAATTGTGGCCGCGGGAGGTATACTCATTGGGGCCAGCCTCTTGATCCTCAGCGTCTGTGAAGGTGTGTGCTCCAATGCTTTGCGAGTAAGAAGTGAAACAAGGTCTAAGTCTTGCGAAAAGAATTTTATCAGATCCTCCTTTCATACTCGGTCGTGGGCGGTCTGGGAGGCGCCCTCCTCAATTCACCATCGTATGCGTCCATCGCCCATTGGTTTGATAGGAGACGCGGCTTCGCGACAGGAATTGCAATGACCGCAGGCTCAATCGGTGGAATTGTCTTTCCCATCTTCCTGCAAAAGCTACTTCCGAGCATTGGCTTTGGGTGGACGACCCGTATCCTGGGGTTCATCATCCTGAGCCTTACCGTTCCGGCCACTGTCTTCATGCAATCGCGTCTGCCGCGCCAAAACAAATTGACATCTGTTTGGCCAGACTTTAGCATCTTCAAGGACCTCAAATTCACGTTCGCGGCCTGTGGAATCTTCTTTATGGAATGGGGACTCTTCGTGCCACTGACGTACATTGTGTCCTATGCTGGCAGGAACTCTGGCAACACCAACAGCTCTTATACTCTTATTTCAATTCTCAATGCGGGTTCCCTGCTGGGTCGTTTTCTTCCTGGCCTTTTAGCTGACAAGATTGGGCGATTCAACGTTATCCTTCTCACGCTTGGGCTATGCATCATATCGGCTTTTGCTTTGTGGTTGCCGGCTGGCGATTCCCAGGCAATGGTCATTGCGTTTTCCGTTGTATTTGGCTTCGCTAGTGGCAGCAACCTTGGCCTGACTCCAGTTTGCGTAGGGCAACTTTGCGATGCGCGCGACTATGGACGATTCATTTCGACGGCCTTCATGGTGGCTAGCTTTGGAACCCTCAGCAGCTTGCCCATCGCTGGTGCTATTCTCGAAGCTGGAGATAAAGGTGAAACGGGCTGGATGGCTCTCATCGTGTTTGACGGATTATCGTATGTGCTGGCACTCGCCTGTTTCCTCGCTGCACGGGTGATGGCAGTTGGCTGGAACGTCAAAAGCGTCTACTAAGACGTGCCAAGTCCGACGACAATTGAGAGAATATCATCAACTCTTCCTTGGAGATACGCACAATGAACTGAGATGTCATTCGACGCGCTTATCTTCAATTGGTTGAGAAAGAAATGCGACATGGTATGTATTGGTCCGGTGATCAATTATACCATCCGATGATACTTACCGGAACCGAGGTATCAACTGATGTTGTGTTGAATGCCTCCTCGGAGTTTAATAATTCATTTTCACTATTCCTCAAGCGATGAAAAGTTGGGGGAATCAGTATAGAATGGTGGCAAGATTGGATATATTCGGTATTGGAGTTTGCTTGTGTATGCTATCGTGAATAGGTCAAATACATTTGTTTCTTCAACAATTGCATGTGTGTATTATCGTTCACCCGCGGGTCAGGCTGTCAATGTCCGCATTCAATCGAGTTTTTTTCGTCCGGAAGTTGAAAGTCTGTGAAAGTGTGCATCTCCTGGGAGATCTTGGACATACAAGTCCGAAACCAAGAGGGTCCTGGGGCCCCACGACGCCCAATGACGCACGTTTCTGTCGTTTCGCGCTCACCGAGAACCCGCGATTAACCGCGAATGAAACGCTCACAGGGCTAAGGCAAGCGCTGCACGAGGCCTTGTGAGTGGTTGTCTGGCAGTTTTCAGTCGGATTAACCACTGACCGTTCACCGACACTCGGCACAGTTCCTCCGAGACCACCCGTAGCGCAAGGTCAGTCCAACTGACCTGACTTCAGTGGGAAAGTGCGTGGTCGACCCGTTCTGGTTAGGCCGTTGCATCCCGGCCACGGGATAATCTTGATACGAACCTCCCGAAAGCTCCTGTATCGACGTTTTTCCCTTCCAGCTCCCCCCAACGAATCCATTGCTTCTATCCCAAACGTTGCACCAAAAGCGACGTTCCTCTTCCACCTAATCTCCCCTCTCAAAGCCGACATCATGCAGTCCTTCACCAGAGCCACCCGCGCTTCTGCGCTGCGCAACGTTGGTCGCCGCGCCTACTCTTCGTCTCAGTATGCCAAGACCATCAACAACCTGCGCATCAACAGCGACACCAAGGTCATTTACCAGGGCTTTACCGGAAAGCAGGGAACGTGAGTTTGCGCAGCTTCTACAGTTCTGGAGAAACTGTTCAATATCTAACGAATGACGTAGTTTCCACGCTGAGCAAGCTATCGAATACGGTACGGCCCTCGCTATATCGATGTTACGACACATATCATGATACATGTGACAGGGGTGTTGGAGTTGAGACTGACAATCGATGTGAATAGGCACCAAGGTTGTCGGTGGAACAAACCCCAAGAAGGCTGGCCAAACTCATCTCGGTCTTCCCGTCTTCAAGAACGTCCAAGAAGCTGTCAAGGAGACTGGTGCCACCGCTACTGGTCTCTTCGTCCCGTACGTCTAATAAACCACTTATAACGAAATACCCTAACAAAATTTCAGTCCTCCTCTGGCCGCCGCCGGTATCGAGGAGGCCCTCGAGGCCGAGATTCCCCTCGTTGTCTGTATCACTGAGGGTATCCCCCAGCACGGTACGTTTTGATATGTCGATCAGGCCCAATTTGAAGGTTTCTAACATGGGCCCACTTCAGACATGGTTCGCATCACCGACATGCTCAAGTCGCAAAGCAAGACCCGTCTCGTCGGCCCCAACTGCCCCGGTATCATCGCTCCCGAACAGTGCAAGATTGGTATCATGCCTGGCTTCATCCACAAGCGCGGTCGCATCGGTATCGTCTCCCGTTCCGGTACCCTGACCTACGAGGCCGTCAACCAGACCACCCAGGCCGGTCTTGGTCAGTCTCTCGTCGTCGGTATTGGTGGTGACCCCTTCTCCGGTACCAACTTCATCGACTGCCTCAAGGTCTTCACCGAGGACCCTGACACCGACGGTATCATCATGATTGGTGAGATTGGTGGTTCCGCTGAGGAGGACGCCGCCGAGTTCCTTAAGGAGGCCAACACCGTCAACGGCGGTAAGCCCGTTGTCAGCTTCATTGCTGGTATCTCTGCTCCTCCTGGCCGACGAATGGGTCACGCCGGTGCCATTGTCTCCGGTGGTAAGGGTGGTGCCGACACCAAGATCAAGGCCCTCGAGGACGCCGGCGTCATTGTCGAGCGCTCTCCCGCTGGTCTGGGCAAGGCTCTTTACGACGAGTTTGTCCGCCGTGATCTGCTATAAACTTATAACTCTTTTACGTCTTTCTAATTGGTTTCAACCTTTGAGGAGGCGGGAAATGTCTGTGAGAAGTGTCCGAGTTGTGGATTCAAGTGAGCTTAGTAGAGCCCGGCCTATACTGGTCGAGGACTCGCTCATGGAGGGCTATTTGCATCATATTGCATGATTTCTTCGTACGTACCTGATAGAGCAAGGATGGTCTGGCTGGCGCGCAGGCTAGATTGTGGAAAGGGCCCTTTGGTGTTATTTTTCCGCAGGCGAGTGCGTGCCATAACTCACAGCACGTAATGCGCCAAACAATGTCACATTACACCATGAACTATCTAATGTTGAAAAGTGTTTTGAGCCATTTGATCACAAGAGTTGCCTAGACATGGGGTTGCTGCACACGTGAATGATGTAGTTGTCTCAGAACGTGGAACATTGAATGACCTGTATTAAAAACGCCAAAGTGGGATGCTTTACCAACACATGCACCGTAGCTAAATGTAGAATATCAACCTATCGCTACCGGGGTTATCTGCCACTTCAACAAGCGGGTTTGTAGAAACAGTCCAGCTGAGTTGCAGCGCATCCATCTCCCCACCCAGTCTATGCTCAGCAAAATAAAGAACAAAACCGAAACGCATTCTAACTCCCCATACCATGCTGAATATTTGTGTTTTCGAATCGCCATTCCCTCCTCTTCGACCTTATCGTGTTCAGTGATCAATTCTCGCCAAGCAGTCTGGCAGTGATGTCGCCCATATACGCCTCCTCCAGTTCGTAATCTTGACCCCCGTTCCTATCTATGCGGAAGAAATTCAAGGCCTCGACGACACTTTCGACTGGAAATCCCATGTTAACAAATCGGTCAACCAGATCCTTATTATATCCCTGGTAACTGCATCCCCAACGTTAGCATGTCCGCTTCGTTTGCATCTGTGCAACGTCACATACCGAGCAGTATCGTCCTTGACAGGAGGGTCAACGCCTTCCTTCTGCCACATGCTGAGGTCGATATCTCGTCGTGGAGCACCAGCATACTTGACAGCCCACTCGTGTGCCATAAGAGCAAACCGTGAAGGGTCCTCCAGCATCATCTTCGCAACCTCCGCATCCTGCGGGTCCTTGGGGTTCGGAAATTCGAGCAGCATTCGAAGGGAGAGAAGAGCAGTCTTGACGGTCTGGACGGGAGACCAGTTCGAGCTGAGTGTATCGAGGCAGATGGCGCCCTAAACATCAAGGGTGTTGGTTAGTCTTTGTTCGATTTCCATTTGTTTCCCTCTTTCTTGTCAAACATGGCTGCCATCCCTTGCTCAACCAGGCCATGTTACTCATTCCAAATGCCAACCAACCATTCCCCTTGCTCGATCTGTCCTCGACTCCAGCCTGGGATAACCTACCGTCTGGCTACTGATGTTTGGATGCCAAATCTTGGTGTCGAATCTTATCGACGGTGCCTTGAAAGGGTACTGATCAGGGATCTGAATGTCGACGGAGTAGGTACCGCCAGAGTAGACAGTATCGGGAGGAGCGGGGAATGTGCCCTTGAGATGCTTCATGTTGCCCTCGGAAACAAGAGTTGCGTTTACGCCCGAGTTGTCATGATCGGCCGCAATGTCCGCGAGCTCCTTGAGTATACGACGATCTCTAGACATGATACCAGGTGTCGTTGACGTGTACCGGGGAGAGTAAGAGTCGGTAAGGCTGATTGGAGCAGACGTCTTGGAATAAGTCGTTATTGTTGAAGGCGAAAAGTAGAATGAGGAGAGAAGGACAGCAGGGTGGCCTAGAATGGAACCTTTAGTACTAGGTACTGTAGTAAGCTTCAGCTGCAGGTGCAGTCGGGTTGCTCGTGTGCAAGTGGAAGGCAGATTGTCGATAGAAGGAGGGGTCCTGGTTTTTTGTCAGGCTGTGGCGTAGCGCAGCCAAAGGAAAGCCGACGTCACTCCACTGAAGAGACCGCTAAGAGTTAGCGTCCTGCGGGGGGCGTTGACTTGGTGCAGCTGTTCAAAAATAGAAGGCCATGGATCACAGTCCTTCAAGGTCTCCGAGGGGAAGAGTGTAAGTGAGGTTCTAAGGCGTGTCCTATAATGATTTGAAGGAAGAATATTCGAGACGATATTGGATCTTCAGCTACGTAGGTACAGTTTATATGCAAATGTGCTCTCTTGTCGTTTACCCTGACTTGTAGGAGACCAAGACCGAATGGCTTGCAGCAAAATCCTTGTTAACCCCGAATGGATGCCTTTATTCCGCCTTACTCAGTATGTATGGCAAATGCATTTCCTATCTGCCTCGCTGAGGGGCGTCTTACAGACAATGACTTTTGCTTCACAGATGCAACAAGGCTAACCAGCAATATTGCAGTATTCTCAATGAAGTTTCATAGCGCCTTCTTGCTCAAGCCATTTATTCGATCAACCCAACAAGGTTCAACATGGATCCTTTGTCTTCAGTCCAGTGTCTCAGGTAGGAACGTCTCTAGGTCTCCCATCAACCTAGATTATCCCGACATGCGTCCGGAAGAACGGCCAAGTTATAACAAAGACCTAGCGTTTATGTTTCGTATATCTTCCTTGTTTAGTTATTTGTGGAGTGAGAAGAGGATGGAAGTCGTGTTCTTTCTCTCCATGGAAAGGCGAGTACTAAGCAAAATGCGAGCTGTATGGTAAGGTAGGCTGGTATACCCATAATCACCCCGGGCGAACACCAACTATGGTCAACAACAATTAATAAGACGGCATAAATAGATGATAAAACTATATTCATCTTTAACCAGTAGCGGTAATTACAGATTCCTAATTCCAATCATTTCCTAAAACACAGTATTGTCACGGTCGCTATCACGTGACGACCGTCAAGTCCAGCACGTGACTAGGCTGGAGCTGCTGTCGTGTTTCCCTGGCGCCTGGTGGTCGCTTTCATCATCACTAAGCTCTGGAGCCTCAACCTCAACCTCTCCTCCACATCAAATCACCTCCGCCATCACACCTCACCCCTACCCAAGAACAACTGCAGCACCAAACCAATCGATATCAAACAGTCCTAAGCTCTAGGAGCTGAATCTACCAAGATGGTAAGCTTCCACTGCTAGTTGCGGTGTTGCTACAGCTACTGACGTTATCAGGGTCAAGGACAATCTGGTATGGGAGAAGGAGGACGCGGTGATGACAAGGATAAGAAGGCAAGCAAATCGCATCCAAGTGTCGGTGATTACTTCTAACATCCCGATAGAAGGATAAGCCCAAGTACGAGCCCCCGCCTCGACCTACGACACGAGTCGGTCGCAAGAAGAGAAAGGCTGGTGGCACCAGCGCCGCCCAGAAGCTTCCCGCCGTCTACCCTACTAGCCGATGCAAGCTCCGACTTTTGCGAATGCAGCGAATCCACGATCATCTCTTGCTTGAGGAGGAGTATGTCGAGAACCAAGAGCGTCTGCGAAAAGCTAAGGCGGCCAAGGAGGGTCAAACCGCTAGCCCTGATGCCGACATCGACCGATTAGCAGACGAACGTGGCCGTGTTGACGATATGCGAGGAAGCCCCATGGGCGTCGGAACCTTGGAGGAGTTGATTGACGATGACCATGCGATTGTCAGCAGCACAACCGGCCCCGAGTACTACGTCAGCATCATGAGTTTTGTTGACAAGGACCTGCTGGAGCCCGGTGCCAGTGTCCTTTTGCATCACAAGAGCGTCAGCATTGTTGGTGTTTTGACAGATGATGCCGACCCTATTGTCAGTGTGATGAAGCTTGACAAGGCGCCAACCGAGTCATACGCCGACATTGGTGGTCTAGAACAACAAATTCAGGAAGTCAGAGAATCAGTGGAGCTGCCACTGCTTCACCCCGAGTTGTACGAGGAGATGGGTATCAAGCCTCCCAAGGGTGTCATTCTTTATGGTGCTCCCGGTACCGGAAAGACACTTTTGGCCAAGGCCGTTGCCAATCAAACCTCTGCCACTTTCCTGCGTATCGTGGGTAGCGAGTTGATTCAGAAGTATCTTGGTGATGGACCGAGACTTGTGCGACAGCTCTTCCAGGTATGTTGCGACCTTTCATAACCTTGACTTGACTAACGTTTTCAGGTTGCTGGCGAGAACGCGCCGTCTATTGTCTTCATTGACGAGATCGATGCCATTGGTACGAAGCGATACGATTCGACATCAGGTGGCGAACGAGAAGTGCAGCGAACCATGCTGGAGCTTCTTAACCAGCTGGATGGTTTCGATGACCGTGGTGATGTCAAGGTTATTATGGCCACCAACAAGATCGATACTCTGGATCCCGCTTTAATTCGACCTGGACGTATCGACCGAAAGATTCTCTTCGAGAATCCCGACCAGAACACCAAGCGCAAGATTTTTACGCTCCACACTTCCAAGATGAGCCTCAACGAGGATGTCGATCTGGAGGAGTTCATCTCACAAAAGGACGACCTTTCTGGCGCCGACATCAAGGCCATCTGCTCCGAGGCTGGTCTGCTGGCCCTTCGAGAGCGAAGAATGCGGGTACAGATGGCGGACTTCCGATCGGCGCGTGAGAGGGTACTCCGTACAAAGCAGGAGGGTGAGCCAGAGGGTCTGTATTTGTAATGTACCAGTGCATTTGGGACAGAGATAGATGGGGTCTCGGTCATAATGGAATAGAGGTTGAACAGCCAAGTTTGGGCTGAATGATTAAATTAGGGGATTGATTAATGTATGGTCCACGAATGCCGCAAAGGACTGTGACAGCGTATCTTCCGACCTTTGTAATTCGAGTGAATCCCGACCTGATTTATTCCAGACTCCCATCCATACCATAGCCCTTATTACCCTACCTACCTTGATCCAGGGCAAAAGCCAAAACTCCTATTTTTCCCCCGATCCATGACCCATTGTGTCCCATCCCTAACCCGAATCCGATACCCTCCCAGGTAGTTTGACAAATAATCGATACATCCACTAAACTTTGAGACGATTTATTGTAATAATTAGAGCATTCTTTAAGCTAATTGCCTAGTTTATTGTATCATCTCTACCTAAGCCTAGGTAAGTGTCTCGATGATTGATTGGTATGTGTAAACCTAATTGCCATTCTCTTTCTTGACAACCTCCCCGTTCTGCATGCCCACAGGCGAGTGGTTGTACAACCATCGCGCAACAGCAAAGCTGCCGACGGCCCAGCCCCAAACAAGAACGGCAATGGACGAGGTGACGAGCAGTGTAGGCACGAGAACCAGCAGGGCGACGCCGATCCAGAAGAGGGCAAAGACTACAGCGGCACCGAGGGCGAAAAGGACGGTGGAGAGCGAGAAGGAGAGGAAGATAAGAAGAGGGAGAAAAGAGAGCAGAAGCTGCGATACGATGAAGGACTAATTGTGGTTGTTAGCTTGAAGTTCTATACAGTGATAATCTCAAGGGAGAGCAAGGGATGACAAAACGTACAAAGAGAATTGGTCGCGACGACGCAAAAGAAGCAGCGTTATCGTAGGCTTTCTGTCGCGAATTGGGCGGCACCACACGATCGACAGAGTTGCGCGCGTAGGCGATGAAGCCGGATGCATTGTCGCGAGCCGTGTCGCTGTACGAGTTGGTTGCGCTTGGGGCCATGATTGTAGCTTTAGCTGTCGCTATTGGGAGATTTGTCCAGCAGATGGAGACGTTGATGAATAGATTTGAGTGAAAAGAGGTGAAGGAGCGTAGTTGATTGACAGTTCAAGATGGAAGAGAGGGGTTGGACTATGGTGACGGTGGTACAATTGTCATGATGATACGGATGCGAGTTGGAGCTGATGAAGCTCCCGCTACGGGCTACGGCAGGGAGGGTACTAAAGCTTCCATGGGAATGACGTGGGGGATGTGCTCGGAGGTACGTACCCCATCCGTGCTTTGCATGTCAATCTTGACCAATCATGTAACACAGATGTATCCCTTGCTCAAGATCATTCCACAGAACAGCTCACCTATTGAGGCGTCGAGTTATATCATTTCTCTTTGCTAAATGATCGAGAAATACTCTTGTCAAGGGCCTGGGGTTTTGTCATGTTCAATGTGTGCAAGGAACAAGGATATGGGCGGTGGCTTCTGTTTAATATGAATTGAATACTTGCGGGTCACCTAGTTCAAGGTACATATACTAAGCTGACCACCTAACACCAGCAAACATCAACTGTTCAGTTACTGTCAAAGGATTACCTGAATTCTGCTGTATTCTACTAATGTGTTCAAGTGGCAATATCTACTGTAGTACGCAGACGCCATAGAAGTCTTCCCAACTAGTTCGCTATTCAGTCGCATACAAGGTTCCAAGACCCAGGATAGATCTCCGACAAGGGTAGTTGGGATACACCCTTTTGCATGTAAACGTGAGATTCTAATTTGAAGTAAACTGATATCCTCGACATCAGGAACGGGATTGAATTCTGGTATTTACATTCGCGGTTACGGCCATATGGTGGGTTGTCGTGTCGGTCTCAACACTGTATAGACTTCAACATCCAAACTAAATGTGTTAGTGGAGCAATACCGTGTTTCCAGAACTAAAACTACTGTGTATTATAGATAGATAATAACAAGAGACGAAAGACAGCAAGGCGTAGTTGGTCAAAGAGGTCACTGGGAAGAGATGATGGATGGGATAGCCTCAGGAGCAACAAAAAGATATTCACCACCAAGGGCAAAAGATAATGTCCTCGGAGAGGCTCGAACTCTCGACCTTTGGATAACCCTGATGTTTAATCAGATCATATGAAGATATGAGACCAACGCTCTAACCAACTGAGCCACGAAGACTTGCGTTTTTGGATGTGAATGGGACTCCCTTCGATCCAATTGTTGAGAGAGATTGATCTAACATACACTATATCCATTGTACCTTCCTTTCGCTAGATCGTCGTTCGCTTTTCGCCCCTTCGTGAGACGATTGCTGCGCCTCACACGTCCACGCACGACACATCCTTCTCCCAGGCGGCCACGTCTGCTCAGCCCGTGTCTACGCCTAGAGGCAAGACTAGTCTAAGCAGTTGGTTGGATGGATTGCGTAGGCTAGTAAGAGAATGCGAGATGGATAATGGACGTGGACGAATTGATGCTCCGAGGGAAGACATATAAGGATGAGAGAGCCTGCTCAAGGATGGACATATCAATCAGTACCTCACAGGCTATCAAACACTAATACAGGCAGTTTTTTTAATATCTTGATCATTCACTACAAACATCTCTACCTCATTTCGTCTTCAACAGTTCAAGATGACCGTCGTCTACTCTGCCTCCAATAAATCCATCGAGGACATCGACCCTCTCAAGCAAGCCGGACAGCCTCCATCACACGACATCCGACCCGACACTGAAGAGTACTACCAAACAGAGCATCAAGAACAAGAGGCAATCCCTGCACACAAGCCAACAGCAGGTGAACGCTTCCACAAGATCAGCTCAAAGGCTGGTTCGCCGCTCAACAAAGCTGCTCACTTCATCGGAGCTGAAGGATGGTGGCCTACTACTATGGATAAGGAGTGTTCCAAGGCTGCTCGCATCCTTCACTCTTTTACCAGTGAGTACAATACTTACATGTTTTCGAGACCCGTACTGACTTACACTCTTAGATCTTAACAAATCTACGTCTCCAAATGCCCATGGCCCTCTGCATCCAACAGGCCTCACCCGCAAATCCATGGTCAAGATCCCTCCTTCTGTCATCCAACGCGCTGCCGGCCTCGCCATTTTCAATGTTCTCCGTGCTGGAGGTGGCCACGGCTCTCTTGCCGGAGGTTCCGGTGTAGTCATCGCCCGCCGTCCAGACGGCACTTGGTCTCCTCCCTCATCCTTCGTCGTAAGCACACTCGGAGCAGGCTTTGTCTTTGGCCTCAACTTATACGACTGTGTCTGTGTCCTCAACACCCCCGAGCAAGTCGCCGCCTTCACCAAGCCACGTCTATCGCTGGGCGCTGAGGGCTCCATTACCGTTGGACCTATTGGAACAGGTGGTAGTGTTGAGGCTGCCTTGAGCAAAACAGCTCGACCTATTTGGAGTTACATGAAGAGTCGCGGTCTGTGGATGGGTGTTCAGGTCGATGGCACTGTTTGCATGATTCGAGGAGATGCCAACGCTGCATTCTACAACGAGCACGGTATCACGGCGGAAAGGATCCTACGCGGCGATGTTGCTTGGCCCATGGGTGCTAAGCCTCTGTTCGAAGTACTCCAGGCTCTCGAGGGCCGAACTGATTACGACCGAACTGTTGTGCAAGCTGTAGGCGAGGCTCCTCCCCCTGGCGACCACATCTTGTCTGAGAAGCAAGAGAGGTATACCGATGAGCCTGAGGTTCGGGCCCAAGAGACTCGAGAGCAGCCGATGCTGGAGACAGATGCTTCTCGGGATGTGAAAGAGGCGCTTCCCGGATACGACGATGCGAAGAAGGAGGATAAGAAGGATGAAGAGTATGAAACGGCTGATGACGAGAAGGCTAGGCTCGCTGCCTCTGGATACTAAGTCTTGGAAGACCTTACTGTATACTATGCTTTTGGGATTTGGAGTTTTGGCTGTACTTGATAATAACTAGAATGGCATAATTAGCATGTTTTAGATGAAATGAGACTGTTTCCATCGTTCAAGTGTTTTTCAAGAACAAAATCCTAGTTCGACAAGGCATGTGGGATTGGGAATCAGATGAACCATGCCATACTGACTAGAGACTGAAGGACTGGCTCTCAAATCGCGGTGGGCGCATCGGTTAAAGAGGACTCAACAAGACAGCTTTAACAAATTTATCATTTGATCTAAAAGAAAGGTTATGCAAGCCTATGCTACTATATGACTTGTAACTCGGTACTGTTTTCCTGACCACAGCCGGTGGTGAGAATTTACTGGCCAACGATAAAGTAAACTGGGGGAGGTGGTTGTAATCACTCCAGCACATTGAACGTGAGTGCACGTATCTTAATATTTCTGAGCTCTATTGGAGACTACAGCAATAGCTTACAGTAGTGCGATGGAGCAACGTGGTTGTCCAAATCTACGGTCTTTCTCAGGGTATTATACAACGAACGAGAGGCCAACAGTTCCAATTCTAGAGGCCAACACACGATTCACCGCAAAAGACAAGACTTACTCGGGACCGAAAACATGCTTAGTGACTGTGAGCACTATTTACTCAGTACAACCTGCGCCTTGCTGTGGCTTGATCATTCCTCGACGCCATCTCTTCAGCTCTGTTGCGCTAGGAAGCATGCTTAAAATTATACGAAAAATCCTCAACCAAAGTCCGCAATTCAGGGCCTCCCCTCACTCAAGTTTAAAGGACGAACCAGTTTGGGCATGGCTTATTATCAGTGTCGAAGCTATGCCACCAACAAGGGAGCTCCACGCTTCGACAGACTCCATCAAAGCTAAGCCTCGCTAAAGCTTGGGATGAAAACGCCAAGTGACACAGATTGCGCCTAGCTGAAGCCCGAGCAACTGAGTCACGGCAGCTGAATAGTCCTACAAAAGAAGCCTCGAGGCGGACTTTTTAAAAATAGACTAGAGAACCGTTAGGCAGATCGGCACGGAACAAAGGTCAACGGTCATGTTTGACTGGCTGCTAGGCTGTGGAGTTTGAAACAGGAGGAGTTGGCGTTTCAAACAAGAGCCAAGTAAGACTCTGTCAATGAAGGATTTGCAGCGAAAATCATTTATTCCCCAGTATATGATTTGATAACAGGTCATCTAATGAACTGAAGGCTGTAGAGTCCGGATGAGAAACACGTTGGGACAGGGCTGGTTACTCCAGCCGCACGGTTCGCGGGACCAGCACAGCCCATCAACTACCGACCATCAGCGCTAGATACAGAAGTTCCACCCAGCCACAGGACTCGAGGTACAACGGCGGCTGATGCTGCGACTCATATCGAGACTCCAAACGCTTAGAGACTTTTTTTGTTTGACTCGACATGGATGGACCACATATAAGGGCTGGTAGGCGCCCAGACGACAACTCCTGCCAGCCCTATCACTCTTTGTTTACAGAATCATATCATGATCCCTTCTTTTGTGCTGGCCCTCGCTGGGGTCGGCGTTGCTGCCCTCGAACCAAGACAGGTTATGCACCAGGCTCGAAATCAACCTTCGTTTATATCATCTCGCGATCTCAAGCATGCCAAGACTGAGCCTTGCAAGTACCTAAGTCAAGCTTATGAGGAGTCAAATCCTGAGCAGGGCGCTTCTGTCATCCTTGCTGTTCCTCCTTCTGTTGGAATCGCATGTCTCAAATCGGTTCCTCTCGATAAGAAGCGCGATCTTGAGTTGATCGACTATCTTGAGCCCTTGGTCTCTTTTCAAAGTACACTTGAGATTTTGGCTGATCCACCGGAAGAGTATTTGTTTCCTGGTGTGGATGTCCTTGGTGGTTTTGAGATTATCAGAAGCAAGTTGGAGAATGACAAGTATAAGACACAATATGAAGTCATGACAGACCTGCGAAGCATTGTAAGAAACCATGATACTACTTTCCTTTAACAGTGCTCACTATGATTAGTTCGCCGCCGCCTATGATGGTCACTTTGACTACCCTCCCGCCCTCCTCAACGCCTTCTTATACGTCCGACGAGGCCTAGATTTTGAATCAGTTTCGGCAAACGGTATCAGATTACCGTACATCTTCCACGGGATCGACATTACCACGGGTAACCAAGGCCTTCTTGACTACCACCCCTCGGCTGTCAAAAGCATTGACGGCATTCCCATCGTCGAGTGGCTGGAGGAAGACGCTGCTCGTTCGACGGCTAACTTTCAGGACCCCGATGCCCAGTACAATAGCCTCTTTACATCTATTCCTCGTACTGCTTCCGGCCAATCGAGCAACACGTTCGTTACCCAATTTGAGATTCCCGATAACTACACGATCGAGTTTCACAACGGGAGTACGCTAGAAGTTGTCAACGAGATCCTCGTCCTTCCTACTACTGACCTGTCCGGAATCGAATCTGGTGAAGATTTTCACCAGTACATTGAGATTACACCCGCCAATACGACCTCCAAAGAAACTTCTTCCAACGAGCGTCGTTCTACTAAGGAGACCGAGTCCAAGACTATTGCCGGGTATCCCAAGCCTATCGTCAAGCATTCGGATAACACGGTCGCTGGATACTTTCTCAATGGCGAGGACTATCAAGACACTGCGGTTCTCTCCATCCTGAGCTTCGTACCTATCGGAATCGATATCGCCAATCCTGGTGCTGACTTTGACATGACCAAGTTCATCCTTGAGGGACAAGCCGTTGTGATTGACTTCATCAAGCAGGCTAAGGAATCTGGTCGCGACAAACTTATCATCGACCTGTCTGCCAATGGCGGTGGCTCAGTCATTTTGGCCCAAACCATCTACCGTCTTCTGTTCCCAGATGGCGAGATTACAGGCTGGGATCGATATCGCGCCAATGCTGCCCTCGAAGCAACCTCTGAGGCTGACTACGACAGTCTCGTGAAGGCTTTGATCACACAGTCCAACTATTACCCAATCAGCCCTGATAATAAGTCCATCGAGACGGGCAAGGAATTTTATGGTCCATACACTGTCAAGGGCCAGAATGTGACTGCTGCCTTTCAAACAGACAAGACTGTCCCATGGGATCCCGCGATTCCTGCTTATCTCAACGGCTTCGACCCTAAAAGGAAGCCTTTTGTGGAGGAAGCCCCCTGGAAACCCGAGAACATCCTCATCGTCACTGACGGCATCTGTGCCTCAGCTTGCGGTATCCTGACAGGTCTTCTCACCCGCAATTACGATATCCGTACACTCGCCCTCGGTGGCCGTCCTCTCAACCAAGCCATGCAAGCGATGGGTGGTGTTAAAGGCACACTACTCAACTTCAACGCCGACATCGTCACCGCAATCGCCGACGTTCGCGCCAACGCAAACACAGATAAAGAGACGCTCTCGATCTTGAGCGACGCCTCAGCCTCGTTCCCCAGCGTTAGTAACCCGCCTTTGCTACCCCTTCCTGCTGGCGGTGGCGGCAAGGTCAACTCGCTTAATGGCTACACTGAGGATAATCTCGAGGGATATCCTGTGCACTTCCGGTACGAGGCAGCTAATTGCCGTCTGTTCTATACACAGCGCATGTTGGCTTCTCCTGTCGAGTCGTGGAGACGTGCTAGGGGTGTGGCATGGAATGAGGAGCCTTGTGTGCAGGGCTCAACGATGAATAAGGACGGGACTATTGGTGACAAGACTCTCAAGTATAATGCCGGTGTCCGAAGCCGTGCGAGCAGCATAAAGGGACCTGGGATGCTGAAGAAGTAATGATTTTATGTATGATTTACATGGCGTTGGGCATGAGACGGTAAATGAACAGCGTTTGTAATGATATGTTAACGATAGACCTAGATTATACCTCACGATTAGACGTGTGTAAAAATAATGACTTTATTGCGAAAACATCATGTTCCTTTAGCGTGCTACAAAGACCGGAAAAGAGTGTTTGGTGTTGCTTAGCTCGATGCCGTTGAAACGATCCCGATCGCTCAGGCGCAACATGACGTCAGATATCTAAAAGCAGGCACGCGACTAGAGAAGTGTAATGCTAACCACAGGCATCCGTCCTAAGTCCTCTCTTCTCTCTCTTCCTTCATCTGTAAGAATCTTTAGATTTATTCAGTATTCTTTTTTGTTGGGGTGATATCTTTATCGTTCAGGTCGTTGTCATGCCTCTCCTCCCTCGAATAAACCCAGCAGTGGCTGCGACACCTGAATCGAAGACGGAGAAACTCAAAGCATTTTTGAAGCAATGGTTTCTGGTAAACTATCATGATCTGCTTTGCATGGCTGTCGTTGGCGGTCTCGCTTTTGGTGTATGTTCCTCGCCTGTCTTCTAGTGATTATTACTAACATCACATCTGCCAGATTTACCACTCGCCCGTCATTATAACACGAACGTTCCCCATCACTTTCGATGCGACGTCCGGCGATATCGTCTACCCGCAATGGGCGTACCCTGATCGCGGCTGGATTCTGCCCTCTTGGCTCTCCGGTCTAATCTCCATCGCTATACCCATTATCGTCTACATTGCCGCACAGTTCCGGATCAAGTCAGCCTGGGATGCAAGCAACGCCATCATCGGAACCACTTGGTCCGTCATTATGGCATCTCTCTTCCAAGTGACTCTCAAGCAACTCGTTGGCGGCTTCAGACCTTACTTTCTCGATGTTTGCATGCCGGACATTTCGCTTGCCAAGTCGCACAACAAGACTGGTCTGAATGGAGTGGGTTTCTACCAGATTATGTACACCACCGAGATCTGCACCCAGCCCGATCCCTCGAGGATTCAGAACGCAATCACCTCGTTCCCAAGTGGACACACGACCGCCGCCTTTGCTGGATTCGGCTTTCTCTTCCTCTGGCTAAACGCCAAACTAAAGGTTTGGGCAGACCACAAGCCCGCCTTCTGGAAACTCTGTCTCACATTCATGCCTCTCCTGGCGGCAGTCCTTATTGCGGGCTCGCTCACCATCGACGCAGCGCACAACTGGTACGATATTCTAGGAGGCGGGTTCATCGGCACCATCATGGCATATGCATCCTATCGCTCAACCTACGCTGCCATCTGGGACTGGCGCTTCAATCACCTCCCACTTCGAGAGACGGAGACGTTTCGATATGGGTTTGACGGGGACATTGACTATGCGGCTCAGACATTGGCTATGACTGCTGGCTGGGGAGGCAAGAAGGTTAGGTTACCTGAGAGCACGAGTGGCCCGGCTATTAGCACCGAGTCTACGCTTCGCAGTGGCGCTGAGGAGATAGAGAACCTTGATGCGAACACTAGAAGGAAGCGAAGGGGACCAGTGGGAGATGAGGCTGTGTAATGACAATGGGAGACGAGTTGGAATAGTAGGAGTAATGGTAGTCTTCCTGTTAGCAAAGATAGACTTCTTGTATGATCTGAATATTCTGCATTAACACTCGTCCGAGAACTGGTTTCCGGAGCAGATATCCGACCACGGCCGGGCCCATCCCGTTTCTCTCCTCTAGGGCGGCACCTCTTCCTCAAACTCATCTCACGACAGAAGAAGTCATAAGGGCAGCACATAGCTTTATTCTTGGCCTAAAGTATGCTCTAGTCATTACAAGAGTTTATTCGTCTTAACCTTAAGTTAGGCAGACATGTTGAGCATTCATCAGAATACATCAGATCTTCTCACTGGAATCGAATCGCACATGGTATTAGACATCTACCTCGTCCTATTCACAAGCCAACACCGGCGATGCTACACAAAAAAAGGAAAAAACACACAAAGGTGGAAAAACGCAGGTTCCAACAAAAGCCACCGCAAAATGAATCATGCCAAAGGTTGTCCGTCTAAGCGACTCCCTTTTACAGAAGGACCATACCGGCACCGACGAGACCGGCGACGGCCATGTAGGCACCGACGGCGAAGTCGCCGAGGGTGAAGACACGGGCAATGGAGGCAGCCTGGATACCGAAGCTGTCGTCATCGGACTCAGAGTCACTACCTGAGTCGGCACCAGTAACAGAGGCGGAGACAGCACCGGTAGCGGTGGCAACCTCGGCGTTGATCTTGCTGGCGGAAGCGAGAGCGGACTTGCAAGAGTCCTGGTTCTCAGCCTTCTGGGTGGTGGCCTTGCCCTTGAAGTCGCAAGCATCGGCCTTCTTGTCCTGGGCGTTGTAGTAGGCATCAAGGATGTAAGCGAGCTTGGACTCGTTGTCACACATGCTGTAGGCACCGTAGATACCGGTGGTAGCGTTGCCGTTAATGGCAGTGCAGAGCGACTTGTCCTCGCCGCAGATGTAACCGAAGATGGAGTCGAAGTCCTTGGACTTCAGGCCATCGGCGGGAACACAGCTTCGGCTCTTGAGCATGCACTTGCAGAGGTCAGAGTCAGGAGTAGGGGGGAGGACAGAGTTAGCCTGCCAGTTGTCGGACTGCTTGGGGCAGGTGGCGGCCTTGCCAGAAGCCTTGTAAGAGTCCTCTTCAACACCGGAGGGGTGGGCGGCGTTGGCCTTCTTCTTGAGCTGGGCAAAGTCCTTCTGCTTGACAGCATCGCCGTTCTTGCTGACCTTGACAACACCGTAGTCGTTGGCCTCCTGGAAGTACATGTAGACAATACCACCGCTGAAGACATCGGTCATCTCCTTCTCCTCGTAGAGAGCAGTGGTCTCGTCAAAGATACGACCAGCAGCGCCATCGGGCTCGTTGCAACCGTACTCAGCGAAGAAGACAGGAACAGAGTAGTCCTTGAAGAACTTGGCCTGGTCAGAGTAACCAGAGTCCTGCATGCTGCTCTCACCGCACCAAGAGTAGATGTTGTAACCCCAGTAGTCAATGCGCTCCTCGTCCTTGCCACAGTTGAAGTAGTCGGCGATGTTCTCACGGATATCCTTGTCATCGTTGGCGGCATAGCCAACACCCAGCCAGCGGTCGTACTTGGTCTTGATGTGCTTCTTGGTGTCACGAACGGCGGCCTTGACGAAGGCGGAAGCAGCAGTGTTGGACTTGTTGTTGGAGACCTCGTTACCGGCAAAGAAACCGACAACGTTGTCGTACTGGGCAAGCTCGTCGACAACGCTGATGTAGCGCTCGTACAGCTCAATGTCCCACTTGGGGTCGTCACGGTTGATAGAGACGCTGGGCTCGGAAAGATCAGAGATAACGTAGATGCCGGCGTCGTCAAGGAGCTTCATGCAGGCCTTGTGGTCCTTCTCGGGATCGATGGCGTATGTTCGGATGATGTTGGTTCCGAGCTCCTTCATGAGAGGGACATCACGCTTGCAAGAATCCTCATCGGCGAGAGGGTCAACGTAGCTCTTCTTCTTGGTGTTGGTCGCACCAGCGGCAGCAGTGTCCTGCTGGTAGGCAATACCCTTCATGAAGAACTGGGTTCCGTTGGTGTAGAAGAGCTTGGATCCCTACTGAATGTTAACATCTTTATTTCCCACATTCCACCACTACCATAAGCGCCCACGTACCTTCATGGTGATGGGCTCCAGCTTGGCGCTGGCAGCCGTGGCCGCCGCAGCGACAAGGGCAGCAGAAAACTTCATTGTGTGTTGTGTTGTGTATCAAATAGCAAGTAAAAAGAACAAAGAGTCTAAAGAGTGACGAGAATTGGGTTATCAAACAGTGGAATGCTGCAACCCCTTTTTCAGTTCGCGACGGTCGGTCGGAATAGGTGAATCGTTCGTAAGTTTGTCTGTAAAAGAGTGTCGGGAAAATGTAAAATCAGCCTCAAACGAGAACTGACAAGAAAAAACGGCGATGAAGAATTAAAGGTTAGCGAAGGTTTGATGGAGGGAAGAAAAAGAAGAAGAAGGATGGAAGTCGAGGGATGGGCCCATTTGAAAAGTAAAATGGAATGCAATGCCAGCCCCTGCCTCTGCATGGATTCGTCAAGCCAGAGCCGAATATCCTGGGCGCCCCCTGAACTCCAGTGGTCCAAGCCGCTAATTGTCGTAGCAGGGGTTCCCGTTCATTGACGGCGGCTGTGTTCTAGTGGATGCACGCGGCACTGTGCCAGGCCGTTCCAACCGCCAACCTCCATAGGTTGGTTGATATGAAAATGAGATATTATTGAACTTGTGAAGAATTTGCCTAATCAATCGTCAAAATCAATTGAAATGTTGAATATACTAATTCTATGATGATATTGTATTTTTGCTCTTATGCCGTATAAACAACAACCCGATATCAAATCTATCTGGGGCCGCGTGTGTCTACTACGGTGAAGCTGTCGGTCCCCGAAAACAGATCCCTTGAGGTTTGAGAGAGACATTCGACCAACCACATGTTAAAGGCCCCTGCCGATTTTGAGGCGCAGTCCAGAGATTGAAGCTTGTTTGGGTCTTGTCCGGTGCCTGCCGTGGCCAATCAAGGATGGTCAACGTGGGATCTCATCTTAGTGACGGTGGTATAGTGCTTGGTGTCAATGCACACCGTAGCTCTATCTCCCGCTAGCAAAGCTTGGCCTTGTTGTAGGCATTGGGCGTTAGTGTCTCATGGCCAGACACGAGATTGCACTGTACATTGGCTCTCAAAAAAGGAGACAATCTCCACGGAATATCGGTCCACGCCAAAACATCAGGGGTCTCACATCGGTTTGGTGGCGGACAACGGAACCGTCTACGCCGCAAATTCTCTATTTCTTCTTCTAGACGTATACGATGTCTCTAATGACTCTTTGGGAAATTGTCTTGAAACGCTTGACGATGTCTTGGTGGATCTCGCATATGGAACTCGCTCACACTTGGCATTGGTGAATACGGTACCTAGGCAGGTATTATAATAGAAATGATCAATTGCCTTATTTCTCGTCTGTCTTGGCCGCGATATACGAGCAATACATTATACTAATTTCAGATAGAATGGCACCGTATCTAATTCAGTCTCCGATTGACAATCGACAGCTTACGTGTGTCCGTATTCCCAGTCACACACGATTCTCCCTCCAAGGATCAATCCTCCACCCTCGGCCCGGTTTGGAGCTCGCTGTCTCAGTCTCATCCTTTCCAGGCGCGTGTCAGTTTGCGCAGACAAACACTGTATCTCTCACTGCTGTTTGCTGGTTGGTTCACCCACCCGTCGTACTCTGAAACCGATGCAAAGCAGAGCATAGACGCTTCTGCACATCAATGGATCCTGCGATGCCATCCCTGACCCGGCTTGCATTTCTGGCATGAGCTTGACCGTGATATTTTTGGACAATTTGTTGTTATCCCCCTCGATCGGCGCTGGGACCTGACTATCATCATCATATAGAGTGGTGCGGACGACGACAGCTCAAAGCTTGATACCGTCGAAAGGAATATGAGCAGTGGAGAATGGTTCTCTCGATGGCGGGTCGAGTTGCAGCCATTTTTCTAGATCATCGAGTTCATTCCTCTCTCGTATATGCGTCGTCATCATTGTCGTCGTTCAATGTCCTCGAATCTTATAGTAGACGCTACCGACGCCGTAGAGGACGCGACCCCAGGCATCATGAGTCTTTCGCAATAATCCACCCTGGGGCCGACCACTCTCGCCATGCCGTTGTTCCGGCCGGTCTGCCGAAGTGCGGTGGTAGTGGCCATCGTGGTAAACTAGTTCTCCAGTCGGCATTGCGGCGTTTGTTTGTATCTTTGTTTATATGATTGTGTTGTGTTGTTTGTAATTTGTTCAGTTGTATTTTTGTGAGTGCAGTTTCGTCTAGAGAGAAGCTTGGGTTTCTTCACGGACGACGCTGCGTATAAATAACATTGGCCTCTAGTTTCTAGGCAGACAAATGACAACCTTTGAGGCGCATGCCAGAATAATGACTCTGATACCACTTCACCTGTTCAATCATTGCCTCAATTTTTTAATCACTTGCCGCATTAGTTTCCACGGGCCGTCAACACTTGACCTCTCAGGGGCTTTGAAATGTCCCGGCGCCGCTGGTTGGGTTCCACAGCCGGCCGATCATGCGACTTAATCGCCGTCTAGGTCGGCTGCAGAGTGGCGAAACTACCGTTCGGGGCCGAATTTTCCTTCATTCTTGCGTCACATGAGCGAAAGCTCAGCCTTGGCTGATGGCTTGGCTAGCTTGGCAGAAGAGCCTTGCGAAAATCTTGCTGGATATCGCCAAGTGTGTTTGTGGTGGTTGCCTGTCAGCCTGTTTATGCTTAGATTAACTTGCTTTATTGCGGATTGTGAAAAGGTGGTGCGCCCAAGGAAAGTAGGAGATCGATGCTTATTTCATAATTTCGTTCCATTGATGAGAAGTATCGCTCAGGTTGTCGATAACAACTTCAGGGTAAACTAATCCATTACTATATTCTTTCGCCACTTGGAGTTCTCAGCGATTGACTCTTGCTAGTACCAAGTACTCCTAATTAAAGAAGAGTCTTTTGAGAACTCAAGTCCTAGATAATAACAGAAATGGCCTTTTCTCGATACCAGGTGCCTTTGGGATGCTTTAACCATAACAGAGACAAACACATCCAGTTAGTCACCTGTCAGCCTACCATCCGCCACGAGAGGTAAATTGTTATACAAAATCTATCCACTCTTTAAATCCCATGCTCTAATAGTAACGTAAATGTTTCGACAAGCTTCCACTTACTAGTTACCCTGCGTTGATGGTCAGACATGAGGAGTCGACCCGGAGATTGGACACAGAAAGTCGAAATCATGTGCCTAAAAGTCAGAGCGGTGCAAGTGTTCCGCAAGCTTGACCAAGTTATTAGACCAGACAAAGAGCGTCGCATGCTGTTTCAAGGCCATTCATGGTTCAACAGCGGCGAAAGGTAAGAGCTCGTGACAGAAAATACTACACCTCACCGACGGCATTCTTCCACGAATACGTGGCCTAGCTATAACTTAGTCGAGTACCGCAGTTTTGATACACACGGGGACACAAGCCTTGAATGGAAGCATATATTATTCTTCTATATTTCTATTGCTGTAACCATTCACAAGCAGGCTTGCCTTCTGTTTAGTCTCACCTACCCTGAGTACACGTGGGGAGATATTATTTTGGCTGTGATCAGGTCAAACAGCACCATGACACTGATCCTTGAGAATTCCCTATCAGTAGGCATGATCGATCGGCCTTCATCTGATACGAGGACCATACTTACCAGGGGTGCTCCTTCAAGAAGATGACATCGTTCTTCCGGCAGCGTTGTCGGATCTGAGTATTAATGATGGTGCACCACCTTCTATCCAGCCATGCATAGTCGACTTGAGGATAAGTAGGCAGGTCTTTCATACAATGGTGTTGTCACGAAGACCAAGAAGCCACTTGTGTATGCGATTACGTCCTCGCTATGGTGTACAGGACTATAGCCAACTTCTCTCTATGTATTGGCTACACCATTACAAACTGAGGTGATTCCAAAAGCACGTAAACGTTTCAACGTTCTCAATATAATGTATTAGTCTAGAGAAGCGGATGACTGCTGTATCGCTCAGTAGTATTATAAGTGGGACAACGTGATTATCAAGGTTGCGAAAACACCAGCTAATGGGCTTATATATCACGAAGTCGAAAGCAAGGCATCACAGCTAAATACAAAAGACAACACATGATCTGCGTATCGATCCAGGTAGTATTGCAGTTGAACGTATGTGGTTCATGCTGTCACGAGCAGGACGTTCGTCCTTGTCCTCCGCTTACTCGGTTCATGACACGATACAGTGATGCTACATTCAAGCTACTATGCAGACATGACAATACAGCTTCTGTGCTTATACAAAACTCATCAAAATACTGTTTGTGGCCAGCTTTGTATGTCATGTGAGTCTAGGTTTCTGGGAAAAAGCCTGGTTGTTAGAAGCCAACGTGCCAAGACCTCGATGCACGTACTAGCATTGCACAGACTTATGAGTGGTCGGCAGAAGACCTTTCAAATCCTAGGATTTATGGGAACAGGCGCAAAAGCTCCGGTGCTGCTATTGTAAGATGGATCTCTGGTGACAGGTGCATATCCTGGTCTCCAACACAGAGCTCTGGTGTTGTTGATACTCGCCTGATAAGATGCCTCTTCAGATGGGCGCACTTGACGTCTGACTTACGTCGTCATGTCTCTGTTACAGCAACGAAATGCCGACAGGGCTGAGATACAATCTCAAATTCTGAAGCTTCTAACTCTTTTACCGAAGCATTTAGCGTTACGCATGGACACCATGTTGCAATACCCTGCATCTATCACCTGTCTTACATAGTACACCTTCAACCACCAAGGTGAAGCTCGGGGCATCTCAACCGCTGATCTCGATGTCTATGGAGTAACGTTCCCCGTCGAACTTTCCAACCCTTTCGCTTATCGACTTGAAAGTCCTAGGTTCCTATTATTTTGCTTGATTCCCTGGCGAAATCCTCGTCGCTATGACTTACATGATGTAATTTGGCGTCATGTTGAACCTCATAGGCGTCAGTGTGAGAGCGCCAGCATGATGTCATGGAGCTTCCGAATCGCAATATATTATTGAGGTCAAGAACCTCTCAAGTGAAAGTAGCAATCAAGCACACTCTGCAACTTATTCTCATCAACTGCAAAGACACCAAACCAAATCTCACCCTCACCACAACACAATACACATCATGTCTTCTCAGGCCCCCAGCGAAGGACAAAAGGTAAGCACTCGCTTATACTCAGCTTCTCGACACGAAACTCACACAATACAGGTCGACCTCGGCAAAAACGCTCCCACCGAGCAGGAGGGTACCGGCAACGTCCCCTCTGAGTCCCTTGCTGCCCAGTCCGCCAAGGAGGGTGGTCAGTTCGCCTCCAACGAAGGTCTTCGCGGCGAGAACCAAGCCTCCTCCGGATCCGAGAACACCAGCGCTGGTCGCACCACCAACACTTCTTCTGCCCCTAGCTCCGGCTCTGGCAACGCTTCTGCTGGTACTGCACCCAGCTACGCCGACGCCCAGTACATCAAGGCCTCTGGTCCCCACGGAAAGAACCTGAAGGAGGGCATTGACGACTCCAAGACTGAGGATGGCCTGCAGAAGGCCTTGAACGCTGAGCCTGGTAGCCAGGACGACCCTAGCCGGGTTGCTGAGCTTCAGTTCCAGCAGAACCAGACTGCCGCTGGCCGGGATGCTGGTCCTAAGCAAGGAGAGGTTACAAACAAGACTGCTTTTGATGCTCTCAACAACGAGACTTCTTCGTAAGTTGTCTGAGGATATGATGATACCTGTATTATAGCGGACTTTAGTATCAATGATGAAATGACTTCATGAAACAAGCATATCTGTGACCTGACCGAACGTGATACAATTTCCCAATGAGTATGTACTAGACAAACAGTTAGTTCTGGTAATCATCACATGTTCTTGAAATGATAGTGATAGTGGTACAACTCAGTTTGCAAAACATACACATCTCACGCAGTCTAGGGTGTAGCATTGATCAGGCTCGTGTAAAGTGCCTGTTGTAGATACTCGGAGATAGATGGCCGGGTGTATTCCCCCACGGGGATTACAAGGATAAGACTTCACATCGAACGAGACGAGCGTCAGCCTGGCGATTCATCATGATAAGTAACGAGTTAGGCTGGAAAGGGTATAAATGCCTGATACAACTCGGTTACAAGGGTTGAGTCAGAGACTATTGCCGTGGGTATGCCGGGCGCAACGCGCGGCAGTATCATCTTCAGGTGATAACGCCTTGGATGCCTGTAACTCAATGCAGAGAGGCAAAGTTGACTCGTAGAGTTTCAGAAACTGAAGCGGGATGTCCGAGTTGAATCGATAAATCAGAGATACAAATTCATATACAAAGCTAATACGGGCTCGCCGTCCTTCAAGGTTGCCAGGACGAGAATGAGATGGCGGGTAGTGTGAAAATCTTGAATCACGGCAACCAATCAAATTGGATGGATTGATGACGTCAGGTTGTGACCAACACCTCGAAAACCCTGGCTTCTTCGGGTTTGATAGAGCGGAATACCATATTTTGGCAGAAATACAGCAGAAGAAGAGTCGATAATAATGGTCAGTCTTGTAGATCTAACTCATTATCTATAGATAAAGGCCATATTCAACAGATATTTGATATCATCAACTGGCTCAACGGAAATAAGCACATCACCTTGATGCCTTAGTTGGTGCCTGACTCTGTCATCAGTCAAAAAATCTGTAAATCTGCCCCACCAAATAAAAATTCACCCCGCCTTGCCTCTGGGCACAACCACTGCAGAAGCCTTGAGTATTCAACCGGGAAGAAACTGGAACCGCCACACTCATTGTTATTTGCTTGGCCGGTTTTTTTCTTTGTCGGTCAACTTAACTTTTCCCTCTCTCTTCTTCCCTCTTCATCGAACGGTCATTTTCCAAACCCATCTCATATACCCCCTCGGTTTGGACTTGATTTCTTAGACGTCCTTCACCCCGCCGACAGTCTCCGTTCTTTCAACCCCGCGGTCTTTTTTTTTCTACTCAGTCGTCATCATGGCCCCCTCTGCGTCCAAGGAGAAGCGTCTCGCCAAGAAGGCTGCCGAGGGCAAGCTTAAGGGCAAGAAGGGTAAGAAGACTGATGAGCCTGAGCTCGATGCCCATGGCAACCCCGTCAAGGACGATGATGCCCCCGCGACTTCAGGCGAAAAGCTCGACGAGGTGAAGCGTCTCACCGAACAGATGGACAAGCACGGTATTTCTGACCGTGTCACCACCGGTGTCCTTGCCTCTACCCAAACCAGCAAGGACGTCAAGATCACCAGTACCTCTCTGGTGTTCCACGGTCGTGTCCTTATCACCGATTCCATCCTCGAGCTCACGTACGGTCGACGATACGGTCTCCTCGGTGAGAACGGTTGCGGAAAGTCTACTTTCCTCAAGGCCATTGCCGCCCGCGAGTACCCCATCCCTGAGCATCTCGACCTTTACCTTCTGAACGAGGGTGCTCCTCCCAGCGACCTGGGCGCCCTTGAGTGGGTTGTCCGAGAGGCTGAGTTGGAGCTGGAGCGTCTCGACCACCAGGCTGAGAGACTCCTTGAGGATGAGGGTCCTGAGAGCCCTGTTCTCCTTGACCTCTACGAGGTGAGTTCACCTACCATACTTTGCACATACCCGCTAACATTTCACAGCACATGGACAAGCTTGATCCCTCCACATTTGCCACCCGTGCCTCGCTCATCCTGACTGGTCTGGGTTTCAACAAGAAAACTATCCACAAGAAGACCAAGGATATGTCTGGTGGTTGGCGAATGCGAGTCGCCCTCGCCAAGGCCCTCTTCGTCAAGCCCTCTGTTCTGCTTCTCGATGACCCCACTGCCCATTTAGATTTGGAGGCTTGTGTGTGGCTCGAGGAGTACCTCAAGAAGTGGGAACGAACCCTGGTTCTCGTCTCCCACTCTATGGATTTCCTCAACGGTGTCTGCTCCAACATGATTGACATGCGCGGCAAGCAGCTCGTCTACTATGGTGGTAACTACGACTCTTACAGCAAGACTCGAAGCGAGAACGAGACAAACCAGATGAAGGCCTACCAGAAGCAGCAGGACGAGATTGTCCACATCAAGAAGTTCATTGCTAGCGCTGGTACCTACGCCAACCTGGTGCGACAGGCCAAGTCGCGACAGAAGATTCTCGACAAGATGGAGGCCGATGGTTTCATCCAGCCCGTCGAGCAGGACCGAGTCTTTAGCTTCCGTTTCGCTGATGTTGACAAGCTACCTCCTCCCGTCCTGTCTTTCGACAACGTTACCTTCTCCTACTCTGGCAACCCCGAAGATGACCTGTACCGCAACCTTGACCTTGGTTTCGACATGGACTCCCGAACCGCTCTTGTCGGTCCCAACGGTGTGGGCAAGTCAACTCTGCTCCGCCTCATGACTGGCAAGCTGTCTCCCACAGGCGGTGTGGTTACCAGACACACTCACTTGAAGCTTGGTCTCTACTCGCAACACAGTGCTGAGCAGCTCGACTTGACAAAGTCAGCCCTCGACTTCGTCCGTGACAAGTACAGTGAGAAGTCTCAGGACTACCAGTACTGGCGCCAGCAGCTCGGCAAGTACGGTCTCAGTGGTGAATCCCAGACTGCCTTGATGGGTACTCTGTCTGAGGGTCAGAAGAGCCGTATCGTCTTTGCCTTGCTTGCCATCGACAGCCCTAACATGCTGCTGCTTGACGAACCTACCAACGGTCTGGATATTCCCACCATTGACAGTCTGGCAGACGCCATCAACGCTTTTAGCGGAGGTGTTATTGTCGTGTCCCACGACTTCCGGTAAGCATCCCATTTGATTGACATGAATACACATGACTAACGACTGTATAGATTGCTTGACAAGATTGCTAAGCAGATTCTTGTTTGCGAGAATCAGACCATCCGCACATGGGATGGCCCCATCTCCGAGTACAAGAACTACCTCCGAAAGAAGATGATTTCGGCCGGAGCTGTCTAAGGGAATAAAAAATGTTTACGACGATTGATTTTTTTTGGCACGAATGCATGAAAGGAAATTGACTATAGAGGATATCGTTCCACAAAAGTTCATGAGTGCCATTGGCATCATGTGGGTATTTTCATGGGATATGAGCGGCGGGTGGCTAGACCATCAGGATACTTGATACCTTACGATGGGAAACGAATTAGCCACGACGACGCTACAGGACGCATGGGCATGGCCTCAGTAGAGAGGTCCGGAAGCGTTCATGAAGATGTGGAAATGTTCACGGATAGATTTTCTTTTTCTTTGGGTCTGGCTGTTTGTAGGCCTTGATTAGTACGAATACATGGGGTTTCCCAAAATGAATGATGCGAACCGAGTGAAATGATGTGCTAGTCACTTGTTTAAGGAATAATACGTGAATGCGTTGGGTATCTGGGCGGGCTTGTACGCGGTATAGCACACTTGGGTGTCGCTGATCGTAAGAGGTGGGACTTGGATAAGGCTGAGACGATGATGGTGACGGTAAAGTTTCGCCAGCGGATCAAGATGCGATGCTGGAGGGGGTCCTTGTGCCACGATGTGTGATTTTTGTGACAAATTTAACCGGAGTCTCAAAAGTAAGAGCGACTCTCGGGTTATTGTTGACCATTACCAGCCCACACTATCCGTGCATCAAGATCATCAAGGCTGAGGTATGATAGAAATAAGATTCAGCCTTACGCAACGCCGCCCCTGTGGCATTACAGTACTGTAGCATGGATACTTAGCATTGAACGGTGATACTCATATGAACAGCAAAGAATAAGAACGATCGACATCTATAATTGATGCCATAGAACGAAACAATGCAAAGCATTCCTCTCGTTGTGTCGCTCTACCCTATACGATATGGGAAGACCTTCATTGGCAACCGATCTCCGGAAACTATCCCCGCTGCCGGTGACTGGGGACGGGCTGACGGGGGGCACAAAACGGGGTTAACGTCTTTAGGCATAGTCTAACACTAGACCCACATGTGACGGGGACGAACGGGACAGGGGCATCGAAGCCTGGGACCTGAAAAAAAGAGACGAGACGCGGAGAGAGGAGATGAGAGATCGTGTGCGTGTGCGTGTTCGTTCGCGTGTGCCTTGATTTGAATTTGCCGTGATTTGCTGCTGACTATGAGGGTTTTTAGAGGACAGCCCAACAGAAGAGGTTTCAGTGAAGCTACACTGAATCTCAGCCTCCGTAGTCAAACTCGCAATGACAACATGTTGTAATTGTAAATATTTACCTCTCGACAACACCTGATCCTATCGCCAATTCCTCTTTGGGGAATCGTACCTTGAGTCGGTCGGTGTGATACAGAGATACAAAAACATGAGCCCAGATTGCTTCAATGTTGACTCGAGATTGTTGTGCCAGGAATTCCCATCTCAGTGGTCATATTTTAGCCCGTCCAAGCCCCTAGATCCCCGTGCGTGCGTGCATGTTCAGGTTCTCGATTCGCTTCTATTCTCGTGGCAGCGAATCCATTCATCACATCTTCCCACCTTGCTTCTTCTCGTCTCTCGTTGTCTCTCTCTTTCTCTGATGGGCTTGTTTCTCCACTATCGCCCACACCACCACCGTCGTCATTGTCATTGTCATCACGATCAGAGTGTGGTTAATTAAATACTCAAGAGGGCGTAATCATTGAAAGGGTTTAATTGTTTAGTACTTACACCGAGTTACTACGACTCCATACTGGCCTTGTCTTACCTGGGCTGCCACTCCAGCTCCCGCCATCACCACCTCACTCATCGTTAACATCTAGAACAAACTCCACTCCACTTTGTTGTTCCCCGATCCCATCCACAGCCTCTCTTTCTCACCCATTGTCCATATTATCCGCTCCCCCGCTACTTGACTGTACCATCTGCAGATCCATTGGCCCTCATTGCCTCTTGCCTCACCCTCGTTTCTTGCAGTCTAATACCCTGTCCCGACTCCTCTTCCCCATCTCGAGTGCCGCTTGCATCGCCGTATCCCAGCGCCACGCTACGTCCAACACCTCCACACCAAAACACTTTGCCCCCCAGCCAGGGCATCCTTCGTCAACTTGGTTTGTATTTGGGCTCAACCTAGACCCGGCATTGTCGCGATCCATCTACGCCGGTTATCGTTCCCATCGCAACTCGTCAGTCGCAGCACGCTGCATTCCCGTATCCGTGGTCGCGATTTGCGAATCGCATCGCATCGCATCGACAACCACAAAGCCTCGCGTGCGCATCGCGAACTCTGACTGATCGATTGCGCATCCTCGCCCGAGACATAACCCTTACACATCGAGCCCCCTCAATCGTCGCATCGCTGCTTGTCGAGCACATGGGTTCTCAAGCTTGATTACCATCGGCCGCCGACTATAACATATTCCCTGCTCTCTTGGGTGCTTAGCTTTGTTCTGCCAATCCAAGCGCTAGACCATCATAATGGATCAGAACGGCTACAACTCCTCGGTGCTGCAGCGGCCACCGCATAGAGGAGAGGACGGAGGTGATGATGATCGAGACTCTCGTCCGCATCACCATCATCATCACCACCATCACCACCACCATCATCGGCGCGACGGCGATTTACCTTCCGTAGGAGCTGCAGCTGGAGAGGCGGCGACAGCCTCATCGAATGCGAGCGGCGCGAATGGGCATCAGCACTCCACCTTTAGCTTGCGCTCACCCAAGCCCGAATACCGCCCGCCTCCCTTCTCTTCTCCCAACGGTCATAGTCATAGTCATACCCATCACAACACCAGCACTTCGAGTGCAGGACCACCCCTTCAATCCCCGCCTCGGCCGGCCTTGCCCAATCCCTACATGTCATCGTCCACAGGCGCACCCGGGGGCCCCGTCGCTCCGTCACTACCACCTCCCGTCGGTCTCAACTCAGCTTCATCACCTGGGTCATCGGCTACTGGACTTCATCAGCATCATCACGAACCCCAAGCACTACCTCATCAACACCAAGCTGCTGGTCCTCCGCCCGTATCACCGTTGCATCCTCCTGCTGCATATTATCCTCCTACAACAAACCGCGACGTTTATTATCCCCGTGATCCCAAACCTGCATCGCGAGGTTTCTACGATCCTACAACTGATACAACAAAGGAACGTCGAATTTCTGACGCGGCGACGCCTGGAGCCTCCTGGCACAACGCCAACGCCAACGCCAACGCGCCCCCGGTTGGCACTCCCAAGGTAAGGGGGGCAAATCCACTTCTTTTTTTGTCTTTGACTCTCGTCTCGCCCAAACTCGATTTGATTTGATTGATTGCACCAGCTGGCCCTTGATTTTCCCTCCCCATCATCTTTCAATTCTATCTTGATCATCAAGATCATCACCCATCACGCCAAGGCCATCAATGCCTGTTTCATTTCTTCACCCTTATCGTGCTTAATTTCCTTCCAAACTGTAACCATCGCATCATCTTTTAATTTCATCATCACACTCCTTAACTCCGTCGTACAACTGCCTACTCCCACTCGGAATCCAACACCGAAACAACCTCAAAGCCTGCTGACGTGGAGCTAATTTTTCTCTTCTACCACAACAGACCCGCGATCCGTACAGTTATTCACAGTCTGTCGATCAACACACTCCTTCGTACTATAACGGCTCTTATACATCTCCTCGAGGTCCATCATCGTATAATCGACCGCGTAGCCCGTTGTCCCATTCGCATCAAAATCCTCAAGCTGGATCCCTCAGCCCTCCGGGGCGACAACCGCTACTCGCTTCTCCGAGCGTGAGACATGGTGCTACGGCCAACATGAGCTCAACTACTAATGGGGCATCCGCCCTTCCGCCCTTCAAGTCGGACCTCGCGGCTCCCTCGCCCCCCAAGCCGGCGCCCGCATCCACCAGCGTACGTGATTAAGCATATATAAATGAAGTGACGGTACTAACTTTCTCAAAGACGCCAAGTCGAGCTGATCCTATGTCTTTCTCCAACATCCTCTCTAGCTCTGAGCCTGCTCCGAAGCCCAGGGAACGATCTCCTGTTATTCCACGAGAACCGGAGCCAGAGATTAAGCAGGAGCGAGAACACAGACGTGAACGAGAACCGAAGCGCGACTCAAGGGAACCAAAGCAGACAAAACGATCTCTAGAGCCCGAGCCGGACCACGACACCGAGGTCGAGAAAGATATTGAGACGGAGCCCGAACCTATTCCTAGCAGGGAAAAGGAAAAGGAGCCTGTCAAGAAGCGAGGAGGTCGAAAATCGACCAAGGGCCGTGCTTCTGACATTCGAGATGCTGCGACTCCTAAGAACGGTCGCAGGTTATCTATCAAGAAGGAATCACCCACACCTCGTCTTCCAGCTAAGCGACAAGCAAACGGCCAGCCCAAGCCAAAGACATGGTCGGCAGAGATGGAGAAGAAGATCCAGAATGCCGAGACCCAGATCGATACTAAGATTGCGAACCTGGACCCTGACGAATTCGACGAGCAACAATACAAGGAGCGAGCCCAGAAGCGACGACGCGTAATGTCAGATCTTGACCTGGAACATGGTCGCCTTCGACGTGATGCATATGCGGCTGCAGCCAGCAAGAAGCTTGTACTTCATGCTGAGCTTGGTAAGCGGCGATACGATGATGTATTCTACGATGAAGCCCTCCATGAGGTACGCGAGCAAGAAGTATACGCCGAAAAGGAGCGCAAGAAGGATATGCAACGCAAGCGACGTCGTGAAAAGTCGATGGCTGTCACAATGGAGCAGAAGGAAGCAGCTCTTGCTCGTGCAGAGGCTGCCGAGGACGAGACTGAGAGACAGAAACATCTACGCGACGCTGAGCGCGCCAGTAAGAAGGCACAGCAAACCAAGCTTATTCTGCAGAAGGGTATCAAGGGCCCTGCCCGTAATCTTGAGCTCAATCTGGAGGGCGGTACGATGTCCTCATTCCAGGCTTCTGATGTTGAATCCGGAGAAGCAGGTACTCCATCTGGCAAGCGTAAGGGCAAGGGTCGCAGCGGACCCCGCCTTAAGAAATCTAAGGAGCAAAAGCAGGCCGAAAAGGACTCTGCTGAAGCTGCCCAGGCTGCCCTGGACGCTGGAGAGGAGTTGCCCACCAAAGAAGAAAACCGGGTTCGAATCAAGATCAAGAAGTCTAAGAAGGATCCGTCGGCCGATGCAGATAAAGACAAGGATGAAGCCGACAAGGACGAAGATGAGCCTGTTGAGAAGAAGACTAAGAAGGGCAAGGACAAAGACAAAGACAAGGACAAGGAGAAGGTCGACGATGTCCCTGATAACGAAAAGCGGTTCATGTCCAAGGGTTACAACCAGATTTACGACCAGATCTGGCGAGACATGGCTCGTAAAGATGTCAACAAGACCTTCAAACTTGCTGTCGACTCCTACGCCACCAAGGCTTCCAATCTCAAGAAGACAGCGATTCTGGCATCGAAAGAAGCCAAGCGCTGGCAGCTACGGACAAACAAAGGTACCAAGGACCTTCAAGCTCGCGCGAAACGCGTTATGCGTGACATGATGGGCTTCTGGAAGCGTAACGAGCGCGAGGAACGAGATCTGCGCAAGGCTGCTGAGAAGCAAGAGATCGAGAATGCTCGCAAGGAAGAAGCCGACCGTGAAGCCGCTCGTCAAAAGAGAAAGCTTAACTTCCTTATCTCGCAGACCGAGTTGTACTCTCACTTTATCGGCAAGAAGATCAAGACTGATGAGGTGGAGCGAAGTACGGACAACCCTGATGTTGCCAAGGATGCCCACCAGATCAACCAGCAGAAACTCGACATTGATGAGCCCACTGGTCCTATGATTGGCAAGGTCACCAACTTTGAGAATCTTGACTTCGAGGAGGGTAGCGATGAGGCTCTCCGTGCCGCTGCCATGGCCAACGCCCAGAACGCCATTGCCGAGGCTCAGAAGAAGGCTCGCGACTTCAACAACCAAGGTCTGGACATGGATGATGAAGGCGAAATGAACTTCCAGAACCCTACAGGCATGAGTGATGTCGAGATTGAGCAGCCCAAGCTCCTTAATGCCCAACTCAAGGAATACCAGCTGAAGGGTCTCAACTGGCTCGTCAACTTGTACGAACAGGGCATCAACGGTATCTTGGCCGACGAAATGGGTCTCGGAAAGACAGTTCAGTCCATCTCCGTCATGGCTTATCTGGCTGAGAAGCACGACATCTGGGGTCCGTTCCTCGTTGTCGCACCTGCTTCTACCCTTCACAACTGGCAGCAGGAAATTGCCAAATTCGTCCCTGAGTTCAAGATCCTACCATACTGGGGTGGTGCCAACGACCGAAAGGTGCTTCGAAAGTTCTGGGATCGCAAGCATACCACGTACCGAAAGGACGCTCCTTTCCACGTGTGTGTCACCTCATACCAGCTGGTAGTCTCAGATGTAGCCTACTTCCAGAAGATGAGATGGCAGTACATGATTCTTGACGAGGCCCAGGCTATCAAGAGTTCTCAAAGTTCGCGATGGAAGTGCCTGCTTGGCTTCCACTGCCGAAACCGATTGCTTCTCACAGGAACGCCCATTCAGAACAACATGCAGGAACTTTGGGCACTGCTCCATTTCATCATGCCGTCACTGTTCGACTCGCACGATGAATTCAGTGAGTGGTTCTCAAAGGATATTGAGTCACACGCACAGAGTAATACCAAGCTTAACGAAGATCAGCTCAAGCGCCTGCACATGATCCTCAAGCCTTTCATGCTTCGTCGTGTCAAGAAGCATGTGCAGAAGGAGCTTGGTGACAAGATTGAGCTTGACATCTTCTGTGACCTCACATACCGGCAGCGCGCGTACTACAGCAACCTTCGAAACCAGATCAACATCATGGACCTTGTCGAGAAGGCGACCATGGGAGACGATCAAGACTCTGGTACGCTGATGAACTTGGTGATGCAGTTCCGAAAGGTTTGTAACCACCCTGATCTCTTTGAGCGTGCCGAGGTCAACTCGCCATTCGCGTGTGCCTACTTTGCCGAGACCGCTTCGTTTGTCCGTGAAGGAAATGAGATTGCTGTGGGCTACTCGAGTCGCAACCTCATTGAGTACGAGCTTCCTCGCCTCATCTGGAGGCAAGGAGGACGACTGAACAAGGCTGGCCCAGACAACCAACTTGCTGGCTGGAAGAACCAGGCACTGAACCACATGATGAACATCTGGAGCCCAGAGAACATTCGAGGAAGCACCGATGGGTCGAAGGCATTCTCATGGCTGAGGTTCGCTGATACATCCCCCTATGATGTCTACGAGGCTACACATCAAAGCTTGATTACGCGAGCTGCCAAGGAGCTTCAAAAGCGTGATAGACTCGGATACTTGAATGTGGCATACAGCGACTCTGAGGATAAGAACTACACCCCCGCCCATGCCCTTTTCCAGATCCGGGCGCGTCAGAACCGAAAATCTCTTGCGGACATCACCACTGAAGGCATCCTGTCCAATTTGATGAATGTCGCTCGAGGAAAATACAACGAGTCTGGCCTTGGACGATTGGAACTTGCCGGTAGACCTCGTGCGTCAGCACCTCCGATCCAGGTTTCGTGCCGCAGCTGGGGCGCTGAGGCTGAACGCAGCGAAACTTTGTTCAATGCACCAATCCGCAAGGTACTCTACGGCCCTACGGCCACCGAAGAGAAGGCACTCGTTGAGAAGAAACTTCCTATGGAGCTGTGGCCTACCCGAGAATTGCTCCCCAAACCTGATCATGAGAAGAAGGGGTTCACCAACATTACTGTTCCTTCTATGCAACGCTTCGTCACAGACAGTGGCAAGCTGGCCAAGCTTGATGAGCTTCTGTTCAAGCTCAAGAGCGAGAATCATCGTGTACTACTGTACTTCCAGATGACTCGCATGATTGATATGATGGAGGAGTACTTGACATACCGCAATTACAAGTACTGCCGATTGGATGGTTCAACCAAGCTCGAGGACCGACGAGATACCGTACACGATTTCCAGACTCGTCCCGACATATTCATCTTCCTTTTGTCTACCCGTGCTGGTGGTCTTGGTATCAACCTTACGTCTGCTGACACTGTCATCTTCTATGACTCTGATTGGAACCCCACCATTGACTCACAAGCCATGGATCGAGCCCATCGTCTGGGCCAGACAAGGCAGGTCACAGTATATCGTCTCATCACCCGCGGCACAATTGAGGAGCGTATCCGAAAGCGTGCTCTGCAGAAGGAAGAGGTCCAGCGTGTCGTTATCCAGGGTGGCGGTGCTAGCGTTGATTTCTCTGGTCGCCGTGCTCCTGAAAACCGCAACCGCGATATTGCTATGTGGCTGGCCGATGATGAGCAGGCTGAGATGATCGAGCGCCGCGAGAAGGAGCTTCTTGAGTCGGGCGAGTTGGAGAAGCAGCAGAAGAAGAAGGGTGGCAAGCGACGCAAGGCCGAGAACACGGCCAGCCTGGATGAGATGTACCATGAAGGTGAGCAACCCGTCCTTCCCTTTACTTTTCCTCAAGCTAACAGTATTCCAGGCGAGGGCAACTTTGATGATGGATCCAAGGGACTCTCAGGTACGGCCACCCCGGCTACAGCAGCCACGCCTGCCGACAGCGATAGCAAAGGCAAGAAAGGCCGCAAGGGAACTAAGAGAGCCAAGACGGCGAAGCAAAGGCTAGCAATCGCCGATGGCATGATGGAGTAGAGGAAGTCAGCGGCGTCGGAATAAAGCGACGCGTGTAATATCAACCGCAAGACTTAGAGCCTCAAAGGCTCCTGGGAGACGAAGGGAGTTTACCGTGTATCTGCTATTATTTTCTTCATGTTCAGTCACGGCGAAGAATCGTCAATAGGGGGAGTTGGAAGTGAAAATAAGCCGATACAAGACAGCAGGCTAAAGCATTGCCGCCGACCGGGACATGTATTATTACTATAGACGGAGGGTAACAAAGTGTGTCCTTTGGAATTGATCAAATGAATGAATGGCCTGTGAATATCAAGTTGATGAACGAGACAGTCCTCACCGTTTGTGTTACGTCTCGGAGGCCTGCGTTGTCCATGAGCAGCAATTTCGTCCCCAATCCCAACAACCAGCCATATCCGGTATGGTGTAGTGGCTAACATTTCGCGCTCTCATAACTTGAGAGATTCCTTGATCCGCGGAGCCCAGGGTTCGATTCCCTGTACCGGAGAATATTTTTCTTTCTTTATTCTTATAAAGCAAATAAGAGTAGCTAACTTCCTTTTTATTTCTTATTAGTTTGCTATTGTCTATATGTTTATTTACTTTACTTATAAATAAAAAGTTAATTAAAGTGTATTACTTACCTATTATTTATATTATCTCTTTTATTTCCTCCTGTCTTAAAAACAATATACCAGCCTAACTAACTAACCGGCTTGTTTATAATTTATGTTTCTCGTTCAGCCCTTATCCTAGGTAGCAGAGAACTGCAAAAAGAAAACATCTCCGGTACAGGGAATCGAACCCTGGGCTCCGCGGAACTGATCTCTCAGATTATGAGAGCGCGAAATGTTAGCCACTACACCATACCGGATAGTGTTGTTGTTAAAGACCAGGCATGCAAATGCCCCCTACCACGACCCGAACTGAAGTAACCACTGGTGGAAGCGTGCTCTCCGGGCATTAGCGAGTGCTGAGATCCACGGTCCCTCCTCGTCTCTCCATGAGCTGGTGATTCGAGGCGCTTGTTCTTGCATCGCTCATCGTTCTCTCCACCCATATCTGGTGCCCATTAGAATTTTCACGAAGTCTGGCATAGTCGGCAGCGCTCTGAGATTGCGTCTTGAAGATGATGGACTGCTTGTCTGGCTTTTAATACCATATGCAAAGGTGGAGGCCCTGTTATAAGAAGAGGCGATCTCGCCTGGTGACGACCCACGGAGTCGTTCTTGGGCCACCAGCATGTGGATTCGAAACCGTTGGTCCAGCAGATCGAGGGTACAAAATGAGAAACGTTGCTTCCAGGACAAGATATAGACAGGTCCTGTGTTAAAAGAATGATGGCCTAGTCATTCATTCAGGCGCTGCTCGAGCATTGAACCAGAGCATAACAGACAATGCGAAGTTGAAGCGGAGTGAGTGTTGCGCGCTTGATCGAGACCAATGCCAAAACTCGCATTCACTCAAACATCACTTCTAAAGATCTGGTATTACCTGTCCATGTCTTATAAAAGGCGAGTCGTTATAAAGAAGCCATCTCGGTTCCATTACCTCCTCTGCCAAGCGCTTGCTTCGACAGGGACCACATTTTGCCAGAGCTGAGATGCAGATAGACGTCAACTGAACCACGGGAAGCTCAAGCTGCTCGCCTAACAAAGGACGCGGAGCAAAAAGATCGGCGTTTAAAGCAGTTGTCGTGTTCATAGGGAATACCTTGATGCCGACGTCGCGCTTGTCGAGATGTCAACTCAACACCACAGCCAGCCATGTCCGCAAAAAGGTTGGAATCAACTGGTTCAGATCGGCAAAAGAAGAGGTCTCCGGTACAGGGAATCGAACCCTGGGCTCCGCGGATCGAGATGATTCTCCCTCATTGAATGAGAGCGCGAAATGTTAGCCACTACACCATACCGGAATGTGATTGGTTGTTGATGGAGGGACGAGAGGCATAGGACGACTAAGACTCCGAGGAAGAGCGCGAGTGGTTAGTTGCGAGGCGCTGGTGTCGCGGGCGGGAGAGCATGAACGAGTCTGACGGTGATTGTTGAAGATGGTGATGATGCAGGATGAAGGTTACAGCTGGAGCTGGAGTCAAGCTTCCCCGCATGCCCTGAGCGACAGCCGAGCAAAGCAGGGGAAGGAGCCGAAGCTCAATTCCGTCTCCTCCGAAACATGGCTGCACGGAGTGTCAGATCCCGTCGTCATCACTTACCGGGGTCATTTTAGTTATTCACCAACACTGAGCCCCTGACTTCTAATAACAATCAGCCTTCTCTTCACTTTCTCTATTAACACATTGCAATCACGCAGTTAAGTACACAAGCTCAATCTTCTATCTACTCTGAGACATCATTTATCCCTCTCGTCCTATCCCCCCAGTCAGTCAATAACGCTCGATGACAAAAAGTAATCAGAACGTCTGCTTAACAAAACTCGAACTCGTCGAGCGAGAACGGCAATAGGAAACTCCGGTACAGGGAATCGAACCCTGGGCTCCGCGGTACTTGTTCTCTCAAGTTATGAGAGCGCGAAATGTTAGCCACTACACCATACCGGATGTTATGGCTTGTTATGGTCTCGTCTTCCAACATTGTCCACATCAATCGTGCCGGGGCAGAGAGCCCTCCCCTCCATCCTATCACGCTTTTACAAGGAGACATGCTCCCTTAGACACTCAAGCACCCGTTGCTTCACTGCGACTTGATATTGATAGTTCTCAGACTGAGACTCGAAAACGCCAATAGTGAGATCCGTAGCTGTAGTCTCGTAACCAGTGACCCGAAGGGATTCGTGCTTAACCCATTCTCGAAGTTTGCACATTCACTCAACACAACTCTTCAGAACATAGCCTTTACTAAACGAGTGAGATGATCCTTTTTGGGACGCGCCCCCCATATCTTGATCACAAGTCATTCGAAAGATATTCACCAGAGGATTAAACTTTTGATAGACTCATCATTTGTTTACTTGAAAGTGTTGATCAGTGACTAACCGTGTAAAGCACGCGGCCGAAGAGAGGCTCGAGACAGAAGCAAGTTCGATATGAATGTTTTTTATTAATGAGAACAAGAACAATGCAATCATGATTCAGGAGGAATGTCAATATAATGGAAGCCTTCTTCTCAAGTTCGACTGGTTGTCCACTCAGATGTAGAAGCATGCCATGATCGAAACTTTCTTGGCTGCTTGCTAAGGCCCTAACCTGACCCCCTAGGCCAGCATTTACGGAGGTGTGCAAGCCATCTTACAAATCTCAAAAGAAATGCATGGAATTTTCGCTTGAGGTCCAAGTTATTATTGTCTCTTTTTTTTTGCGCCGGAGTTAACTCTTTATGCAATAAGTGGTGATCATTCACTGTGGTGATGCGGTTTGGCACTTGCTGCCACTGTCCGGCTGTTTGTTTATACTCTCCCCTTTCCTGGGCACTACCTTCAAAATTTCTTCTGTGGATCTCCTCAATAATTTCACTGCTTTCTGTATCAGCTGTCTCGTCTGTTTATGCCTGAAAGCTAGCAGCAACTGACCCGACTGAGACAAAGCCCATCTCCTCGTCTCCTGGGCTTACGAAAACTTGGCCTGATATTGAAAAGGATTTCTCTGGTGAGCCTGATGATTGCCCAGTAAATATGCAAGAGTGATTGCTAACATATCAAATTGCAGCATTTATCTCCGATCCTCTCCTGCGGCTGACCGTGGCCCCCCAAGTCTCACAGTCGACACCTCATATCCCTACATCACAACCAGGGATCGATTATCGGAGCGATGGCAGCTGAACGGGTCGATTCCGCGGTCTCTCCACCGTCACGGTCTTCACGCGGCCTGAGCTCACCTGTCTCCATGGGACCACAACTTATTGAAGCGACATACCTTATGACTCGTGATATGGCGATACTACAGGCTGGTGATTTGGAGCAGAAACTCGGCCACCGAGACTGCGACCAAGCCTCTTTGCTATCTGAAATGACCCAGTGGCTTTCATCACTCGTCATCAAAGTCCTCAGTGAGGATATGAAGAACAAGGTGTTCATGTGGTGCCAACATCACAGTCAGGGCTGGCTGGACGAAATTCGAGCCGCTCAAGACGACCTTTTGGAATACCGCTACACAACTTCTGTCGAGGAGCCATCGTCTCTCACCTACACGGCCAACGCTTTGCAAAAGGAAATCAGCGACAAGCTTGATACTTTTAAGGACGAGTTGATGAAAGCACAGCAGGAGAATTTATCTGCAGCGCTCGCTCAGATGCAATGTCTGCAAGTCCCTGATCAGACATCTTCAATTGAGTCTTCCAACAAACGACGACGTACCAATACCCAGGGATCTGCCTCTGAAGATATACAAGAGAAGCTTATGAAAGTCGATGAAGCCCTCTGTCTTTTGGTGCACGAACGCAGCGAAGTCCTCAAGCATTTCCGCAGTATTGCAACAAACATCGACCCCAACTTCACCCAAAAGCGATCCAACTCCGAGAAAAATCACTACACCGGTCGCCGATTCAAGGAACTTCGCGATCACCAGAGCCATCGTCTGGGACTTGGCACCGCAGAGTTGAAGATGCTGAAGGGAATCATGGCCAGTTCTGAGGAAGACAATCCGATGCTGGATGATCTTGGGCACTTTTTCCAAGGACTCGTCACCAAGGACCAGTACAATGAGCTCGAAAAGGAGGCTGTTTTGCCAAGCTACGGAGATGATTGATGATCAGGACAAATCATACTGGCATTCTTACAACAGGAGTACGTACTAGAGTTTGTGCGTGTACATATAGGCAAGGGGTTGCTATTCACAAGTCATCTGGGGGAGAAATGGATTTGTGGAAATTCTCTGTCAGAAGGATCTAATGGTGGATTGGACTGATGGTATACTTGTATATATGTAATGAGTTACCTACGGGCGAAAAGAAGCGAATGTGAGAGTGGTTTGCTCGAGTTCCATGGGCAGATAAGTCGTTGCTATGTTAGACTTTAATCGCATGATCTGAGGTAGCAAATAATCGTTTATTCTGAGAAGTCGACACACTCTCATCTCTTATAACCTAGCTTGATCATGTTGTGCTGTTGGTAGAAGCCTTAGGATAAGTTTACCTAATGTGCTGTGCTGTGTTGGGTCGGGTCGCTCCTTCCCCTTTCACCTGCACCCGCACCTGCCTTCCACCACCTCACAACTTGCACAAGCCAACCCACCCCAAGAGACAGAGTTTGGTCCTCCATCGAAAAAAGTCTGTGAGAGGGATCATTTTGAGCTTCTAAACACATAAGGGCTTAAAGTTTCTCATATAAGCCTTCTTTCTCTTTCGCCCGCACCCTTCACGCAGTTCGTCATTTCCACAACCCAAACTCAACCTTCGACTCACACTGAGCAAGAACACGATCACTCATCATGCCTAACATCGTCGAACTCAGCAAAGCGTCACCCTCGCAAGGTATGAAATCTCATTACCGCTCGCGTAACCTCACTGACGCGTTAAGCACCTCAAGCACCTCAAGCAAAGCCAACTCCAGCAAAGCCATCTGCGCCGCCATCCGAGGCTACTCCCGCCCCTCAAGTTCAAGACCCGTTCTTTCTCTACAAGAAAGAATGTAGACTGGCTTGGATCAAGTACCTGGGTCTCCTGGGGAAAGTCAGGCTACAAGACGGTCCAGATGGCCTGCCGTACTTCATTGGCATGCCCCCAGAGTATTCCACTTTTCGCATTCAGCCCACTGCGATGAAGAACATGCAACAAAAGGCATTGTCAGATATCCGGAATCTCCCCATCGGCATTGAGAACGTCTTGGATACTCTTCGAAAAAGACCTGTCCATTCGCACGTCGCTTTTCACGCGATCCACCAAAAACTCGTTGACCCGCGAGCAAAGCCTACCACTCTTCTCATCCTTGAATCATTGAAATAGGCACTCAATCTTTGCAAGGACGATCGAGAGTGTCTCAACCACTGGGAGGCAATGGGTTCGAGGAACGCCATGGTGCTCCTTGGCACCACAAACCCCACGGACAAAGCTATCATCCCAGCCATGAACCGCATGGTAGGCATACGCACGCTTGAAGAGGACCCCGCCAGCTTTCCAGGCTATGTCCTTCCCATGGCCTCGTTCGAGAGAGCTGTTTGGAACGGTGAAAAGGCAAAGACAGAAGCTCAGCGTCGCCAGTGTGCGGAAATGGCCCTTCGATCATTGAGAAAGTTTATGGACTGTGAGAAGAACGAGTCGGTCGTCGAGAAGATGAACGAATTCCTTCGGCACTTCGAAGCACTAGCTGCCGCCGAGAAACTGGAGCAGGGTGACCAGAGCGGAAAGTAAGCCAGTCAAAGGGGGGGATGAACGGGTGGGAGATCGGCCATGTTTGCTATGTGGGATGAATGAAAATATTGGGACAGACGAGCTACTAGGCATGTGCATGGTATCGAGGGAAAAGTTTTTGCTTCATTTTAGTAGGGGAATTAATGCGTACGTTACGGGCAGTCAATCAAGGATTCAGAAATTCTGTATGCTGTTGCCTCTGGTGTCACTCTGGGATCCAACGAATTAACAAAGCAGGCCCCCATCCCCCATAGGCTGAACTTCTATAAAATTACTTCAAATCCCGACCCTCTTACAATTCCGTAAATAAATTAGGAAATAAGTCCTAGCAGACCTATAAATATTCTTACTGTACCTATTCATAACTTTTGCTGGCCCACTGTACCACTCTTCATTGCAGCTCCAGCCCCTCGTTGGTCATCATGTCATGCCTACCACATCCTCTCAACCAGCCCAATTCCACGACCACTACTTCGAAACTCTACCATAGAATAGCAAAATAGAAGGCAAAAAACATACAACACCGGGGATTCGCTGGTCGTCACCGACCCAACTACT